>PVIA01015453.1:0-22663 GCA_004024845.1 Tonatia bakeri
ATTTCTCTCTGTTCTGGTTGTTTTTCGTTTCTCAATTTTTGTTGTCCTTAGTTTTGATTGTGCGAGGAGGCACAGTGCAACTACCTATGCCTCCATCTTGGCTGGAAGTCAAGCAGAATCTGCATTTCTAACAAATTTTCAGGTGATTCTGATGCTATTCCTCTGGGAATCACACATTGAGAATGAGAACCACTGCACTACACTATATTGCTTATCAGACCTTTAAAATGTTCTTTCTGAATTCTAGAGTAAAGAAGAAACCAGCTGGAATGACCTCTGAAACTAATTCACAGATTAGGGCCACAGTCTTCCACAATACTGCACTCACTTCAGACATCAACCCCAAGCTTGGGGTTCCCAGGGCTCATCTTACTGTATACAAATCCGGGGTTCCCACTGTCCATTTATGTTCAATAATTCACTAGAATATAACTCAAGAAAGTGCTAAACTTATAACTACAGCTTTCTAAGAAGAAAAAGTATATAAATTAGAACCAATTGGAGGAACAGATGCTTAGAATTAGGTCTGGAGAGTCCTGAACACGAAGCTCTGGTGTCCTCTTCCTGTGGAATCTGAATAAATCACCATCCTCAGCAATATTGTTAACCAGGAAAGCTCATGAATCTGCATTTCTAATGAGTTTCTAACAAGGTTTGGTGTCCAGTTTTTATCTGAGTTTTATTTTATAAGCATGAATGATTGAACCATTGAATGCACTTGAACTTAATCTCTTCAGCCCTCTTTCCTTCTCCCAAAGTTGGGATACTATCATGTGGCTCAAAACCATAATCCTATAATCATGTACTCAGACTTTTGGCTTACCCAGCCCTGTATTTCACACAAACTATCAGGACCAACTAAGAATAGCAAAGACACTACTCTCACTCATGAAATTCCAAGAATTGAGAGGCTGCCTGCCTCCCAGGAACAAAGGTCATCCAAGTCTTTATTACGAAGCACTACACAAAGTCAAGCTTTTGCCAACAAGCTAACGTGTCAGATTTAAGATACCCAAAGCCCAAAATTACAACATAATCAGTGGTATGGTTATGACTTAAACACATCTTTCAGATATAAAGGCTTGAGTTCATAGTTTTTGTGTTTTCTAATTCCTAGTATCTTTTAATTGCAGTAAAAATCCATTATAAGTTATTAGCAAAGTAAGTGATATTTGAAGTCTGGGTGGGGAGGAGAAAGTGCAAATCTTGGGAATTGTAAGTTGCCACTGCTAAGACTTTCATTACATTCCCTTTTTAAATTATTCATTTTCTATCTGCCTCAGAAGATAAATCTTTCTTTCTTTCTTTCTTTCTTTCTTTCTTTCTTTCTTTCTTTCTTTCTTTCTTTCTTTCTTTCTCTCTCTCTCTCTCTCTCTCTCTCTCTCTCTCTCTCTCTCTCTCTCTCTCTCTCTCTTTCTCTCTCTCTCTCTCTCTCTCTCTCTCTCTCTCTCTCTTTCTTTCTTTTTCCTATCTGAGCAGGTCTAATTACAGGTTAACTGGTTAGCACATTACCTGCAATTTTAAGTGCTGTTATTATCACCAGAAATATCCTTTCTGCTCTATTTCACAGCACAGCTATATATGTCAAGTGAAACCCATTTGTGATTTGTGCTGAGTAGGGTCTCCAAATGTTGGTGCAACAGATTCAAGAGCTAACTATGAGTGGCCTGTATCTCAAAGTGACAACATGCATTCTCAAGTGAAGTTATGTTCCCACTCAGCACTATGATAAAATGAAGACAAAATATAAAGAATAAAGGCTAACATTTATTTTATATTTACTATTTCCCAGACACTTTACATATCATACCTCATTCAAAGACCACAATCTCTTTAGGAAGGAATTACTGTTATTGTCCTCTAGTTCAAACAAGTAAATAAGGAAATCAAAGCACAGAGACATTAAAAAAATTATCAATGTAGCACAACAGACCCAGAACTTGAATGCATGTGGCATGGCTCTGGAACCTACACTCTTCACCAGTGCATCTACTCTCTCAAATAATATCAAGATCCTCATGCTATCATTATTACCCACAAAGTAATCCTCTTCATATTTGTGTTGCTTTGTTTCACTTATTATATTCTCTGTGATGGGGAGGAATCCATATTAAAAAAATAATAGAAAGTGAATGCAAAAAGGTAATCTTTTCATTCATATTTCTAATAGCTAATTTGGGTATAGCATGTCTATTATTATACAGTAGGGATTCAAATAAGGTCCCTGCAATCACTCCTAGATTGTAAGTTCCATAAGAACAAAGGCTTAACTAATGTAGTTCCCCTTTATCTAGGAAGGATACATTTTAAGACCCCCAAATGGATGCCTGAAACCACAGGTAGTACTGAACCTTATATATACTATGCTTTTCCCTATGCATACATACCTTTGATAAAGTTTAATTTATAAATTAGGCATAATGATAGATTAACAATGGCTAATAACAAAGTAAAAATTATAATAATATACTGTCATAAGAGTTATGTGAATGTGGCATTATTAAGTAAAATAGGGTTACTTGAACACAAGCACTGTGCTACCACAACTATGGGTCTGATAACTGAGACACTACCAACTAATGGCAGGTAGCATACACAGTATGAATACGCTGGACAAAGGGAGGAGTCACGTCCTGGGCAGGTGGAGTGTGATGATGTTTGAATTTATCTCCCTACTCAGACAGGCATGCAATTTAAAATGTATGAATCATTTATTGCTGGAACTTTTTACGTAACATTTTCAGATCTTGGTTGACCACAGGTAACTGAAATTACAGAAAGTAAAACTGCAGATAGGATGGGGCTCTGTGTTTTCATCTTGTCTACTGCTATTTCCAAAGAGCTGAATACATAGCCTGTGAAGACTGATTTTGTTTTAATGACAAACAACATCACAGCATGAAACATGGCTGTCTTTATCTGCTTGGACTGCCATAGTAAAATGCCATAGCCTGGATGGCTTAAACAACAGTCACTTATTGTCTCACAGTTCTGGAGGCTGAAAATCCAAGATCAAGATTCCAGCTGACTTACTTCCTGGTTTGACCCTCTATTCATGGCTTGTAGATGACTGCTTCTCCTTGTGCCCTCACGTGGCAGAGAAGGAGAGAGAGAAAGAGAAGGAGGAAGAAACAACTCTCTAGTTTCTGTTATCTGAACACTGATCCTATCATGAGGGCCCCACCTTCATACTCTCATCTAACTTTACACCTCCCAAAGGCCTCCATTCCAAACACTATCACATTTGGGTTAGGGTTTCAACTGATAAATGTGAGGGTGGAATAGACACATTTAGTCCATAATGATGGCACTTTAATGTAACCTTTGTCCAGTGATTTCATATTCCTAATGAGATATGTAATGCCAAAGATACAGTATGGCTCTCACAGAAAATATTAAATTTGGGGCAGCCACACCACCTACATGGACAGTCTATGTAAGTGAAAGCTGCAGGCACCATATCTGCCAAGAGTCAAATATCTACATATTCCCTCTGTGGCCTCAGGATGGTCAAGTAGGTGGTCATTTAAATATTTAGTGCCTCTTAACCAGGAAGCTGAGGTTTTAGGTTTGCTCTAGGAAGTTATTGGAACATATTAGTACAAACATTCTGCAATCTGTCAAGCAACTGACCTCTGTGAAGTTTGAAGAGGAGACTACATATAAAATGCAACTCTTTGGAGGAAACGCTAATGTCTCATAAAAAAGTTGTACACAGCCTCAGAGTTTTATTAGCATTCATGCCTGCCAGCTGATTTTTTTTCTTAGTAGATCACTGGTTTTTATAAAGGGATAAAAGAACAACTATCAGACAGAAGAGATGCTTCAGGCAAGGTGTGGGGAAAGGGTACAAAGCTTCTGTGCTCTCTGCAGCACACACTCTTCCCAAATCTCCACGTGTTCACCAACCTGGAAGCTCTGCAAACCCCATTTTCCTGGGGTTTTATGGAGGCTTTATTACAAAGTTATAATTGATTGGCTATTGGTCACTGATTCAACCTCCAGCCCCTCTTCCCTTCCTGAAGTTTGGTGTGGCACTGATAATCCCTCTAATCAGGGTTGGTACCATTGGCAAAGGACCCATCCTTAGGTGCTTTATAAATGTTACCTCATTAATACCACAAAAGAAACTTTTCTCCCCTTCCTCATGAGTTAGGAAATCCCCAAAGTTCTGGGAGTTATGAACCAATATTTATAGAGGAAGACCAAATGTATATGAAAATATATATAAATCACAATATTGCAACTACTCATCATACAGTTTCAATAATGATTAACATTTTACTGTTCTTATTTTATCTATCCTATTCCCCTTTTTTTCCTTTGGAATATTTTAAAATATATCTCAGATACCACATCATTTTACCCATAAAATCTTTGGTGTTTGTAATTTTTTAAAAAAGCATAGTTACAATACTGCCAGATAATTTTTTTTAAATATAATCCTTGTAAATCTGCATTTATATTACCAAGTCATGATTCCTCTTCTAAAAGTGGTGCTGTATTAACTGTATGTGTTAGTCCTTTTTATCCAGAGCTTAGTTCTGGCCTGTCAGCCCACACCAATCTGGAAGGAAGTTTGTCTTATTAAAATGGAAAGATGTAAAAAAAATAAAGTGAAATGCTGGTGTTGTAATAATTAAATAAAGCTGACCTGGCAAACATTTGCTAATGTATAAATTAAGTAAATACAGCATACTTATTTTTTAAGTACAATAATCTCACAGTTTAGTGCTCCGTTCATTTAGTATTAAGAGCCTCCCAGTGTTTAAGATAACATAGAGGATTCCATTATACAGCAACTTGGTGATTAAGTGGAATCAGTGAAGCTGACCCTGGCTCATGGGATCCAAGACATTGTGGATGAGACAAGGTAAATTCACATGGACTGAGTCCTGTGGAGGAAAAGGAACAGCACAGCCACTCTCTCAAAGGGAGAGTGCTCCGCCCCTTGCCTTGACAAGCTTTTATTGCTTTTCTGGGCACATTACCTGATGATCTTCATTTACACAGGTTCACTTTAGGTGGTTACCTTTTACAGAAAACAAAAGAGAAGATGCTGTTAATCACATCACAGAAGAATGATATTTGCAAATACAAAGGGAAAAGTGGTTGAACTGGTTACACTTGTCCTTGGAAGTTTTAGCATGGATTTTACTTTAAAGATATGCAGTAAAATGTTTTTTTTGCCTCATTCAGGTTGAAGGAGTTTTAGCAAAAGCAAGTCTCGTAGCAGTCTAGGTACAATGCAGGCCTGATTCCCCATGGGAGAACCTATCTATGGGCATGGGTCCAGTGCATCGGACCTCACTTTCCACTGGCCTTCTGAATGGGAGCTGGCCCCACGCCACACAGAATGGTTTCCTATAAATCAAAACCTTTCATGCTTGCTGCCTCTCAGAAGAAAATCTGCAGAGGTTTCTCAATATGGATCAGTAATCAAATGCATTGTCAATGTACCTGCAGCTGAACTGGGCCCTCCCATGCCCCTTGGCACTGCTAAGGCAGTCACACCTCATTAGACTCACTGCTCTCAGGTAACACACCGACCAGCATGTACAATTCAGTCAGAAGCAGTATTTAAATATAGCTGTGTGCTGACTGGTGAATACTCACCTTCTAATTTGTTAATTGTAGGTCACTTGTCTCAGTCAGTGTCATTTACAGTGTTATTCATTTTAGTCAAAAGATTGGGCTGATTTACATTCTGACACATAGTTCTCAGTTTGTATATGGAGGGGGTCTCAGGAGGAAAGGGGGCCATGAGTTGGCAATGTTAGTCATTAGGAGGAACTTCCCCTCTGTTAAGTAAGTTGTGTCATTTTCCAGAGACAGACAATTAAGTGTCTTCATGGATGCACTTGATAAAAGGCCAGCTCTGGGATGGGTATGCTTCATCCTGACAGCTGTTAATGTTGTCAAAGAGACACATACAACAACATGGCTTGTTAGTGTGCTACTAAAAATATATTTTCAAACTTGTAGCTTCCTGAAATAATGGGCTTTCAGTTTACATGTATATGATATGACATATGATTATGATGTATATGATATGATATGATGTATATGATGATATATATGATACATGTATATCATATGTACATGATATATAAGCATGAGTTCACAGAGTTCCTGGCATCTAGACTCCAACATAAAATGTGAATACCCAACATGGCAATATGGACAGTGACAGGCACATGTTGCTTGATCCCAGGGGAACATACTGAAGCTTTAGCTCAGGAATAGATTTCTGTGGGCTCCCAGCTATTCTTGCCTGCAAAGTCCTGGGAAAACTCTATTGGATGGTTTTAGAACATCTGAAAGCAGATGCAGATGGGTCTGTCTTCAGGTCAGTGGCTGTAAGGGGCAGTTTGGGGGCAGTGCCCACGGCTGTTTTCAGTGCTCTGGGGTAAAAGCTGCACCTGGTCCCAGGGAAAACAACAAGCTGTGTGAGTCTCACCTGTTCCATGGAAATAGAGTTCTCAAATTTCTCATGTAAACTGGGTGCAAAATGGGGTTGGACTGTATCATCTCAATTATATTACCTAAGTCCAAAAATACTGTCTTCACATACAGCTCTCTTAATTGTAGGAAATGGTTTCTAGCTCCATATAGTTCAAGTCAAAAAGAAGAAGCCCTCATTGCTGTAACTCACACAGCCAGATTCCTAGTTTTCTGTGCCACAAGTCAAACCCTAGCCTCTCTTTCACTGTGGTTCTGTGTCTGTAAGAATGCCAAGCTGCTTACTTCTGGAGCTGAACATGAGCATAGGAAAGAGAACCAACTGAAGCTCAGCAGTTAGACATTGTTTACAAGAAGGGAAGAATAGGAAGGAAGGAAGATCCTTTATGCTTGGAAGCTTTGCCTTCTGCAGAGGAGCCTGTGTTACAAAGACTTATTGGGGGAAGATGTTAACCATCAATAATCTGCTCAACTGAGCTATGGATATAAAAATATCTGGAGTAATCCTTACATATCTACCTCTAGCTATAGATCCAAGAGGAAAAGAAGTAAAAGAGCATGTCCCCTAGGTGTCTGTTCCCAATATGAGGAAATATGTTCTTCTACACTGCTCATAGAGATAAAGTTAGAAAAATTTGCTCCTACATATATTTAAGAATAAATATTATAATTTCAAAACTTCCATTAAGTTTTTAATAGTGACACAAGTGGACAACTCTTTACTTAGCAAAGGACACATTTTAAGACACAAAAATTAAGCCTAAAATGTACTTCTTTGAGCAGAGAGGGTAGCATCATTGCATAAGAAGGTAGAAGGAAAGTGAGTGTCACAAGACACTGATGGAGAAACACAAGAACAGGAGATAATTCAGTCACATGGGGGAAACCAGGCACAGAGGAGAGAGCGAGCCAGGGAGAAGTGCTGGGTGAGGATGAGTGAAGAACTTTCCAGAACAGTAGTGTCAGCTTTCTATAGTAAGTACCCTCTGACCATGTCAGACTATATTTTGCATTTTCCAAACTTTTAGAAAGAATCTACTATTACAGTAGCTTTGTGGTAGAGCTGCTGAGAGAGAAAAGAGATAGAGGGTGAATTTCCAGCTTCCCAGGGGTGCAGAATAACCAAACACTCCCCTAACTTTGCCTCTGTCCCTCACTCACTCACCTGCTGCTCCATTTCATGGCCTCCTCTCAGCTTCTCAAACACAGAAACTTTACACCTGTTCAGGGCCTTTGCCATTTCCTGGCCCTTCCCTCATTCAGGTTTTCTCTCCTAGGTCATGTTTTCTCATTAGCTTCTCCAAACCACCCTGTTTCAGAAAGTCCACCCCAACTTACTCCACCATGTCACTCTGTTTTATGTCATATATATCACTTGTCATTATCTAAAGTGTCTTTCTGTATTTATGTGTTCTTTTACATTGTTCACCTCTGTAGGACTAATGCCTATTCTTACACTTATGAATGTCTTCCAAATGAGTAAATTCAGAGAAAAAAAAACACCAGTGGAAAGCTGGAATAAGAGCATGGTGAGTTTGCAGAGGAAGGTAATAGCAAGCAACAGTTCAGCACAGCTTAACTTCCAACAACTTCCAAACGTTATATGTGGTATGAAAATGTTGTCAAATTCATTTGAACATTAACGAATATGACCTCAGAAGACTAGAGGACTTGAAGACAAATAGAATCCATGTCTTTTTCAATTCTGTCTTGGACCTTTTTATCTATCCAAGTTTTATGTAATCTCATTAAATTCTTAATAAAAATGGATATTTGATTTTACATTTTATGTATGAATGATTTTATATTGTCACATTTATTTAATAACACTTTCAAAGCACTTATTATATGCCAGGCCCTGTTCTAAGCACTTAACACATAGTATTGGGTGTATCCTTTATCATAATCCTATTAGATAAATCACTATTACCATCCCTGCTTTATAAATGAGAAAAGAGATATAAATAATACTTGACCAAAAACACAGAGCTGGTTAGTGGGAGATTCAGGTCCACACCAGGAAGTGCAGCTTCAGAGTATATGCTCCTAAGCACTAGATTAGGACACCTCTCCCACTGAGTTATCCAAACAACATCCTACCTCAAAATGTGCACTGGTATTAAAATACATCCTCCCTTATAACACATCCCTAGAAGACTTGCAAAATGCTGTCTGTGAATAAGGCCCACACTCCTGAATGTTCCATCCTGAAAGGGTTTCAGGATTTTAGGCAAATTAAGGATCCTAATAACAGATGGTGGATTAAATGTAGTCTTTTTTTTAAAATTTTATTTATTTTTAGTTTTAGAGAGGGAAGGGAGGGAGAAAGAGAGAGAGACAGAAACATCAATGTGTGGTTGCTGGGGGCTGTGGCCTGCAACCCAGGCATGTGCCCTGACTGGGAATCAAAACTGCGATGCTTTGGTTCGCAGCCCGCGCTCAATCCACTGAGCTACGCCAGCCAGGGCTAAATGTGGTCTTAATTGTATGTCTGTCAGATAGAAACCTTAGTTTGCTTCTTGTATGTTTCAATATTCAATGGAAATTATTCAATAAGTTTGATGCCATTTAATCTGAGATGTGACCCTCAGACCTCTTACCAACACCATGTCTGGAGAGGCTAACACCAAGGGAACTGCCAAGGATGCTCTTCAAATTAATATATTTAAAGTTGATAGAGGAAACACATTCATTATGTCAATGCTAGAGCTTAATTTAATGCTACCTATTTCTTTGAAAAGACTATCAAGTCTCTTAACAAACTGTGTTTTATCCTGCCATTAAGTTGTTATAAATGCCCAATATTTGAATTTTTAAAGTCAGACCAGGTGTTCAAAAAGCAAATAATCACAGATGACTATGGCAAAACTAATTTAAAATGTAGTAACAGTGTCACAGTGGTGCTTCCATGAAGACTAACAAAAAAAAAAAAAGGTAAGAAAAAAGTCGATATCAGGCTGAATAAGGGCAGGTATGAGAAAAGAGTGTTTAATTCCACTATTTCTAATGCTGAGTTTTCTGCTAATGAACAAATGCTTTTACAGGTGCAAAGTCTATTTGAAGTTTGAAATGTGAACTGGCAATGGATTCTTAGGAATGTTCAAAATTAGCACTAATTGCAGACAGTGTCAACTCAAATAAATATCAAATTTAGATACAACCTGACTTTTCTCACATTCCTGTTTCAGACATAGAAGGATGGATTTCATGGCCATAGCTGAAGTCACAGAGCTCTTCATTCATTTTCAAATGAAGACTTCCCATTAGGCAATCTTCTAGCTTCCTACCCCCAGTCCCTGCAGGGATGGCCTAACCAATACTTGGATTCAACCAGAAGAGGGCCTGGTTTTTTGAAGACTTGTTTAGAATGACAGAGAGTCCCAGAAAATGTTTCTTCAGACTCTGTTAGGAAAAACTATTGACAAACTATAGAGCAGTTGACATTTTGGGTAAAGAATCAATTTAAACAATCGTTCTAACAAACTGATGGTTAAAGTCAGTCAGACTTGGTTCCAATGCCTTCCTGTAACACTAACCAATGTGACTGCATGCTGGGCCAGCTTGTGGGTATGCAACCCAGGCCCAGGGACCACCCATAGAAGGGCCCCATGCTTTATTTAATTCTCTGCTGTTGCTGTGTTGAAAATTTTAATAATTTTTGAACAAAGGACCCCACATTTTTATTTTGCACTGAGCCCCTCAAATTATGTAGCTGGTCCTGACTGGTGAGTTATTTTATCTCTGTGAATTATGGTTTTATTATTTACAAGCCATGATAAGAAGCCACAGAAGAAAACAACTCTGCCAAAACCTTGATCTTAGACTTGTAGCTTCTGGAATTATGAGGAAATAAATCTCAGTTGGTTAAGCCACCCACTCTGTGGTACATTTTTACGGCAGCCCTAGAAAACTAATACAGTCAACAACTCTCAAATATTTGATCCTAGCTCAGATTTCTCATACAAACTTTACGTGGATATTATTGGCTACCTTGACATCTTCACTTGATGTCTGTTAAGCACCTCAAATTTAACATGAGCTGTTAAGGTTTTCACCCCAAATCTACTCCTTCTCTATCTCAGTTAATGACAATTGCAGGCTTTATTTGATTAAACCAAAAAACTTGGAATCATCATTGACTCTTCCTATTCTCTAATGCTCTGCATTGGATAAATCAGCAAATCCCACAGGTTCTGTCTTCATAGTGTAGCCTGAACCTGACCTCTTAGTAGCACTTCCTCACTGTCACCATAGTACTAATCTCAACCACCTCTCTCCTGGCTTATTTCATCGGAACTCTCAGTCAATTCTCAACAAACAGCCATTTTTCTGATCATGCAAAAAAGTGTAAGTCACATTATATAACTCCTATTTTCAGAATTGTCTAATGGCTTCCCAGCTGTTTTAGAACAAAAGCCAAAATCATCTTTATTGCCCACTCCCACCATCTCTTTTACTTCAAACACTATATGATTCTTGTTCAACCTGCCTCATGCCATTGCTCCAACATTCCACACATGTTTACACACAAAAGCTTTGCTCATAGCTTTTCCTTTAATATCTTCACAGCCTTCCATCACTTCCTTTTATGTAGTTACATAAAAATCAACTCCTAAATGAGGCCTTCTTGAAAGTGAGGACTAACATATTTTAACCCCCTCCTAAATACTTTCTATCTGCCCTTCCATTTTATATTTTCTCTTTAGCACTTACTACTTTCCAACACATTATTTTACTTATTTTGTTATTTATTATATTTCTCCCTTAGTATAAGTCTAAAAGCTCCGTTAAGATAAGCATTTTTTGTCTTATTTATTACCTTCTCCCTAGCCTCTAGCACATAATTTTCTATCAATATGTAGTAGATTGTCAATAAATACCTGCTGAAGTAAATGAAAAATGGAAAAGATAACTCCTGTTTCCTTTTTATACCTTTAAATCAAATTGGAAGTACAGTCAAGTATGGACACTTCTTACATATTTGCCATAATATTTTAGACTCCTTCAAATAGGAAAGAGCTTTTTATAATATGGTGTCCAGGGAAGATTATCTTTATCTTGGCTTTTTAGGCATTACCATAGGCAAGCATTTTCTGAACATCAGGTATACACGAAGCACTGAGCTATAGCCTAGGAAAGGTTATAATAACAAAGGGTATGTATTCAAAGAGTATGTATTCAAAGAGTTTACATTCTAGTAAAGAAGACCAGTGAGTGGAAAAACAACTTAATAACCAGGTGAAAGCAATCAGAGCTGAGCTGGGATGAGTGTGGACCCACTTTGTCAAAGTTTCAAAATGGAAATATTGTACTAATTTTACATCTCATCTCAATAGCAAGTAGGTAATTTTATTTAGACATAGAGGTAAAAAAAGTAAGAATGTATGTGTTACCTATAAATGTCTCTATTGTCCTTGATTTGAAGGAAAATATGCCTGCCTGTGGTTTAACATATGGTGCCCACAATGAAAGGTTCTAAGTGGCAACTTATATTTGGAGGAGCTAAAACATACCATACTTTTCACCACGGAACTGAATTTGTGTTTGTGTTCCACTTGGCCAGTTACTATCCCATGTAAGTCTGGGGAAAAAATTAATCCCTTATAAATACTGCTTCCTCATCTGTGAAATAGGGCTAATGATCCTATCTCTAAAGTCATCCTGAAGATTAATGAGGTACTATATTTTAAACTCTCCTGTAAACACAAAGTTTTATTTAAATGTTAATTACATATAAAAATTAAAGAAAATTATAAAGAGACAAATATTTTTAACTATGAAGAAGCTAAATATATCTGTAGAGAATACGTATACTACATGAAAGTGAATTCTGTGTTATTCAGGAATATGAATTTTATTCATTTAATAAAAACAATGAAAATTATGTCCTAGTATTCCTCTGAGTCAGTATGCACAGAATGATTCATGGCTTTTGATTTGGTATGATTTCATATAGCAAATACTATTTTTTAAAAGATTTTATTTATTTAATTTTAGAGCAAGGGGAAGATAGGGAGAAAGAAGGGGAGAGAAACATCAATGTGTAGTTGCCTCTAGTGGACCCTATACTGGGGTCTGGTCTGCAATCCAGGCATGTGCCCTGACTGGGAATCAAACTGGTGACACTTTGGTTCACAGACCTGCACTCAATGAGCAGACGCTATTTTTAATCTACAGCTGCACTTTAAATTTTAGTTTCAGTTTATCAAGAAGAGGGAAAAGTGGGATCTTTTCAATATGTTTTACATTTTGGGTTAGATATAGCCAATGAAATCATAAACCTTCTAACAAATAAAACACATTTTCCTCTATGAAATCATGAAAATAAAATACAAATTGCATGACTAGTACTTTAAGTTAACTCCCAGTGCTACCTTTAATCACACTTTATGATTATATGAGTTATCAATTACTGTTTCTTTGCCTGTGAAATTTTGTCTCACTGAAAGCCATACATTTTCAAGCTTCTATGTATTATTTGTGCAGAGAAATGATTAGTTTACTTGTACTTGAAGCAAACCCAGCCCATTTATATAAGAGAGATAATATATCAAGCCATCCAACCTTCAACATGCCACAGTGTCAGACATAATAGAGGATTAAAACCACAATGGACAAAATATAATCAAATAAATAGAGGGTAGTTATGTGGATCAGGTCACAGGTTCTTTTTTGCATTAATGGCTAACTCATTTCAATAATGTAACAGGTTGCTTATTTCTTTCAGGGTTGAAATGTAAGGATTTGTTTTATATTACAATAGAATAATTTTAAAGATCTTAGGAGTCTTTGGAATCCTACATTTGCTTTCCAGATCATAAAACCAACACAAATAATTTAGGTCAGTTTGGAAAGACAGTAACCCACTGATCACCAGCAAGGCCCACAGCTAATCCATATTTTATTGAGCATACATATTTAATAAAATAGAAACAATATTCCACTTCAGAATGAAATGAAATGCTGGTTCTTCTGTAATTAAAGGGAAGGGTGGTGATGTCCACTACAGCCTTTGGCTTTGCACAGTTCAGCTTCCCGATGGGGACTCTCACCCCAGGGAAAGGCCTGCTGTTGTCCTCTTTTGCCACAATTTCCCATTTCCTCTTAAGTTTTGGGTGAAAGAACTGTGTTCATTTTTTTCAGAATCTTTCTTTACACATACCTGTCAGCAGATATATAAAGTCATTTCAGAAATGTTTGTCTCACTACCCCAAGGAGAGCACGAGAGGCCTTTTCTTCTTAAGGGCCAATTTTGTATTCTTCTGTAGAAGGTTTTGGCTCACATGTGAGACAGAACTAGGTAAGGGTTTGCCAGTGCCTGTAGGTAGCCTTATTATTTAATGTGGTGAGTACACAGAAACTGTATTTAAGTTTTGATTCTTAACAACATTCCTGGCTAAGTGCCAACTTCACACCTTTTAAAATGTTATTCCAAAGTCTATAAGCAAGAAGAAATTTGGAGGAGTGACTTTATTAGATTATATCAGCAAAAATTGAGGGAAGGAAGAGCAGAAGAAAAATGTGAGGATTTATGAATAACTTAATAGACGTAGAGACAGAAGACATAAAATTCATCAGTAATCACCTCCTAGATAATGAATGTGTTGACTGAATTATCCATAAAAATTTATCCTCAAGATGAAGGCACATTAAAACAAGCATCTTCATTTGCTTCACCATTAGATTTAACATTTGGACCTGAGTTACAGTACAGAACACCAATCTAACTAGGTATTGAATTTTCAGTGTAATTTTCAGCTTAGCTTCTTTAAAACCTTTTCCTCTACCTCCCTCTAGTGAGTCAAAGGCAACACAACAGAAGAAACAAGCAACTAATTTCATTGAAAGTTTATGCTGGAAACAAAAAATAAAAACAACTTCCTTCAGGACCTTTAATGCTAAAGGTCAAAGGAACTTGCTATTTAAGCCTATATTATTTTCAATTTGGGCACTTACTCTATTTTTGTAAAGATTGTTTTGGTACAGCAATAATGAGACCTAAAAAGTAATGGGACTAGTAAGTTAATACTGGGAGAGCTTTGCTGAGTAGGTCTGGCCTTGCCAGAGCAAGTACTTTACATACAGGTAACATGTATTTCAAGTACCCAGGCAGATGTGTCACAATAAAGACGTGCTGTCGCCTACATCATCTAAATGATCAAGAAAACATAGAGAAGAGTCAGTGCAAAATTAATTAATCATCATCTACTTTCTACTAAGCTCCTCAGAACCTAAGAGATCCTGTTAGAACAAACCCACAGGAGGAGAGAAAGCTGACTATATGCCAATTAAATTTACCAGTGATTAGTAAGTGAGTGTCTATGCTTCAAGTTAAAAGAAAGGAAAATGGAAGAGAAAATCACTTGAATTATACCTTGGTTACTTACATGCATGAAAGAGGGTCAGTGAAGACTTACTTCCACTTTAACTGAATTAGGAGGGCTTCTCTCAATGTTTTTTTTTTTAACAAGTTCTCACAAGCACCTCAATAGTGTGGGTCTGTAAGCTTAGAATCACAGGGGATCAGAATAGCATCTTGGAGATAAAAGTGGATGCATACAGCAAATAAGATGGAAAAAGTTGCCAAGATAGGATGGCAGTACATGCTTTTCAGTATTATTTAATTACTGGTTATTATATCAGATAATTTACACATTAGCTTTGTACCTGAATTTTGATGATACTGGAATTATTCAAGGGCAAATTTCATGCTCCATATCCTGCCATACTGTCATCTAAAAAGCCATGATTATAATTTGTAGCACACTCTTGCTTTTGTTCATGCACCATTTATCTACTATGCATATTGTACTAGACACTCCTAATCCTTCAAAAACAAACAAGAAATGGCTTTTACTTAATCAAGAAATTAAATCTAGTAAATAAGTCACACATATAAGTCAACAACAGCAGTATCATGTAGAAAGATCAATGATAAAAACAAACAGTGGCTGTGAAAACACAGAAAAGAAAATTCAGACTGAGTGGGGAACCATGGGGAGAAAGACAGGAGTTCCCCCTGGAGGAGGGACACATGAGCTGATGATCTGCCGTAATATGCCCAGAAAATATCCACAAATATGGGTATGAATTTATAGAGATTATCTTCTATAAACCTCTAAGAACTATAATAGTTAAGATTTAAATAATTCTGAGTCTCACAGAGCCTTAAAATTAATTATCTTCCTTTTGTATATACATTTCTTCAGTAAGAAAAAGCCCATTGAGTGCTTACTCTATGCCAGCAACTCTTTCAGGTTCTTTGGAAGATGGCAGTGCAACCAGGTACACAAGGTTCTTTCCCATCTGGGCCCTGGCAGCTGGGGAGGCAGGAAGTAAATGAGGGAAATATACATTAACAAGGTATTTTGAATTTGCAATGAACCCTAAGAGTTGAGTAAATAGGGGCATATATTAAAGGATAGACAGGGGGCAAGGTTTAGGAGCATAATGGGTCTAGGCAAAGACAGCTCTCTGAAGCACTTACAGGAGAGATGAGACCAGAATATAAAGAAAGCAAAGCCAAATATAGAGTTGGGGCAGACTGGGACTGTCGCCGGCAGGAGGAGTGGCTAGGGAAAGTGTTTAGTAGTTAGTCACGTAGGAGGAAAACAGGGAAAGTCAGTGTGGTTGAATTGTGGGTAGTGAGATGAAGTGGATTTTAGCAAACTGGACAAGTAGGGGTCAAATAGGAGTAAAGAGCTTGGGTTTTGTTTTCAGTGTGTGCAAGGGATTAAAGGAAATTAAGCAGGGAAGGCCAACATCTGATTTGTTTTGAAGACAACTGCCCTGGTGCTGCTAAAGTAGAGATTGAATTAGGAAGTGGAGAGTAGGGGAAAACTGAAATCAGAGACTAGGTAAGAGGCTTCTTCAGGAGCTCCATGGAAAGATGGCAGTGGCTTAGAAGAGAGGGGTGGTTGGAGCTAGAGATGAACAAGTGAGTGTGAGATTCATCATGGTCATAGAAGTAAACAAGGTTTGCTGACAAATTGGATGTGGGTACAGAAAGAGAATGAATGTTGATTCCTAAGTGTGTTGGCAATCCCCTTGATGGATGGTGGCGCTGTTTACTGGCACGGGAGATTTGATATTTTTGGAAAATGAGTTCCAAAGGGATGAGTATAAAGTCAAAATAGAACAAGAAGGAAGTGGGCAACTTCTTGGTGTATCAACTTTCTAATGCCAGGGAACATCTTTGCCTAGGATGCGGGAAAGCCAGAAATCTATGTGATTAGCCCTCATAACTGGTGTTTGTTCTCAGAGGATGTGGAGAGTTACAAGCAAGGATGGGATGGAGCTCTTTCTATTCCCTCTGAGTGTGAGCTTGGGGTGTTCTACATGGTTTATTAAGGGAATAGATAGTTCTATCTGCTCCAAGCTGTCACGGAGCAAAGAAAAAATAGCCATTTAAAATACAAGTTTTCATTTTCCTTCATCTCGCTTAGCATAGCCTTCATTTTTTCATCTAATTTGTGACCAAATTCAACCAATTCTGTGAGCATCCTGATCACCAGTGCTTTGAACTGCACATCTGATAGGTTGCCTATCTCTTAGCCTTATTTTATGAAATGTTAAAGGGACTTATCTAAGAAAAAGAAGATAAAAAGCATGTATACTAAAATGTTATTATGTCACAATTATTAACAACCACACCTAAAACAAAAACAAAAACAAACTAAGCAAACAACTAGAACAAGAACAGAACCACAGAAGGGGAAATCACATGGACGGTTAGCAACAGGGGAGTGGGAGGAGGAGAGCGGGAAAAAGGTACAGAGAATAAGTAGCATAGATGGTAGGTAGGAAATAGACAGGTGGAGGGCATGAATAGTATCGGAAATGTAGAAGCTAAAGAACTTATGACACATGGACATGAACCAGAGTGGGGGGGGAATGTGGGTGGGAGAAGGTGTGCAGGGTGGAGGGGAATGAGGGGGGTAATGGGACAACTGGACTAGCATAATCAATAAAATATATTTTAAGAAAATTTAAATGAAAGTTTTCAGTGATATAAACATAGCTTTTCCATCTTAATTTTAGAAAAGCAAAATGAAGAAAATAGGTTTGCAGCACTTTAAAACCTACAGGTTTCCTAGGTCCTCTAACTCACTTTTACAAATAAGAAACTGTGGACCCAGAGAAGCTAAGTGATTTGTTAAAATCACAATGCTTTGTTTGCTGTCTCTGTTACTAAGAAAGCCTCTGACCTGATCTGATGTTTAAGGCTTTGGGCAAGTTCTTTACACCCTGAGCACCTCAAAGCAATTTTGATTAATGGGCAAGACTTTGCTGACCTACAAAGCCAAACTCCAGTAACATAAAACAAGAAAAGCCTTCTCTTCCCACTAACACCTGAATATGCCAACCCACAGTATCTGCTTGCTCTCGTTAAAGCTAAGCTACAGACATCGAGCAGCGTGTGGCTTCAGGGGCATCTTTGGTCAGCAATGTGGCAGAAGATATCAAAACCAAAATCAAGAACTGCAAGACGGCTTTTTTTGACAGCCACTTCCCCAACCAGAACCAGACCAGGAATTGTGGACAGAACTACCTGGACTTCCACCACTGTGAGAAGACAATGACTATTCTTCCTAAGATGGCACCCTTGTTGGAGGAATCGTGATCCCCTTTCCAGGGGAAGGGGGAGAATTTGGCCGATCTGAGGAGGAACAGAGCAGGAGACCACCGATATCGCAGCATTTATGAAAATAGGACATCGAAAGTTATCCAGACATTGAATAAACAGATGGTAAAAGGGCTGCTTCAGGATAATAAGGGCCCTAGGAGGGGTGCAGAGAGCAGGCCCGGAGCTCCTGGGTCTGTCTCAGGGAACCTGGGAGAGCGCAGTCGCCGCTCCCTCCCCAGACAACAAGGATTGAGAAGTAGCTGTGGAGGCCTTGTTGCTTGAAGGCGCAGAGTGGAGAGTGAGGAAGGAGAGACAGAAGCACAGGGGCTGTGGGCACCCGCGCACAGCCGGGGGGAGAGTGAGTACCCCAGTCTGTGGGACCAAGGGAGGCCTTGCTGTGCGCCTGTGCTCCCAACCCGGTGAGTGTGTGGTTTTGGGGAAGACTGAGACCCCACTGCCGTGAACAAGGGAAGGGCTTCCGGAGCTGGGGTGATTTCAGGTGGGCGCGTGCCCTGCTGGGATACCTGACTCTCGAATGGGGAGCCCAGAAAGGATGCAGCGCATCGCGGGTTCCTGGGGCCTACAGCAGGGGCAAAAGAATGTGTGCGTCCCCTCCCAAACCCCAGAGGGTGCACTGTGAACACGAAGGGGAGGTGGAGGAGAGGTGGGTGCTTCCCATGAATGGGGAGCCCGCCAGTGGCGGGGAAGTGCTCCACTCTTCGCAGCACCCGGAATTGCACCTTGGACTCAGAGGAGAGGCGGGTGCTTCGCTGAACGTGGAGACTGTGGTAGCGAGGTTGGGGGAGGGGCACAGCCCCTTGCCATCTCCGGAGCTTGCGCCCTGAGCCCAGACAGCGATCTTTTCTGGGGAAAGCTTTCTGACTTAGAAGGGTGAAAAGCATTCTAACCGGCCCTCAGCCTGCTTGAGCTGCCAAAAGCAGAAAAACTGGTTTGGCCAGTTAGAAACCAACAAGAGGGTTTTTTTTTGTTTGTTTTTTGTTTTTTTTTCTTTCCCTCCTTGTGTGAGTGTGTATGTGTGTGTGCGTGTTTTTTTTCTTCTTTTTTTCCTCTTTCTTCCTTTTTTTTTCTTTTTATTTCCCTTATCCCAATGTTGTTCTTTGATTGTTTGATTTTAACTTGTTTTTGTTTATTAAGAAACTTTTTATTTTTTAACTCTTATTATTTTTATATCTCTCAGTTCCTTATGTTTCTCTTCCATCCATCCTAGTGCTATTACTTCCACTCCAAATCTATCTCTCCTGCAATCCATCTTCTGGTTTGTTTGTTTGTTTGTTTATGGTTTTTTTTTTGCCTGCAAATTACTGCAAATTTATATTATCCTTTTCACTCTTTTCTGACATTTTCTATTTTAATAGTATTTTGGTATTTTTTTTCTTTCTGTATAATCTTCTTTGCTGGGCTAGTTATACTGTTATTTCATAGGTTCCCCCTGTTATCTCATTCACAGCGTGTTGATAATTTACTGTCCCTCAATTGGGTTCCATTAGTATACCACTCAAGATTTATACTCCTTATTCTTGTTATCTAGATCTCATAGAATCTGTCACAAGATTGTTGCTTCAATATTACTGTAAATAAGACTTAGTCCATACACTAGTAAATACAACTTAACACCCCTCCCAGATCGCAGCTCCCTTTGCAATTTCCTAAACTCTGTTAATGTAAGGGTTATCTCTATACTTTTACACACTACTCCTGTTTACTATTCTTTATTCCCACCTTATCTCAGAATCTGACCTCCCACAGCCTCACAGCTTTCTAGATCTAACTAACTACCCTTTCCTCCCCACTAAGAGTCTTATCTTCTTTCCATACTTTCTAAAACATGGATAGTGGGGTGGAAGACCAGGGTTAACACTATACATAGCCAAAGGATCTCCCATCTCTTCTCTACTGGCTGCTACTATAAATGCCATAGAATACTGGCTTGCTGTCTTAACCCATTTTGCCTTACTCCTCCAACTGAACACAAAAAAGAGTAGGAGGATTCTGTGAACACCAGGATACCCGAAAGAGACTACACCACTGAATCTCACAGGTATTCTACCACAGAAGTTGACACCATAAACACAAGGAACCAGAACAGATCAATTTAAGAAACAGAGGTTAACAAGAAGAGTCTCAGAAACAATGGGAAGACAAAGAAACAATCCTCAAATGAAGGGAAAGGAGGAAGCCTCAGAAGGAATGCTAAATGAAATAGAGGCAACTCAACTATCAGATATTGAGTTCAAAACAATGATTATCAGGAAGCTTCATGAGCTCACAATGAGCTTCCAGAAACTACAGGGAAGCTACAATGATCTCACTGGAAACTATATCAATATGAAAAAGGAAATAGAAACTCTCAACAAAGGCCAAGAGGAAATGAAGAATACAATTTCTGAACTGAAGAACACAGTAGAAGGAATGAAAAGCAGGATTGATGAAGCAGAAGATTGGATCAGCAAATTGGAGGACAAAGTAGAAAAAAAACACCCAGAAAGAACAAGAAAAGGAAAAGAGGCTCAGAAAAAATGAAGAGGGATTAAGAGAAATGCAAGACAATATGAAACGTAATAATATCCATATAATAGGGATACCAGAAGGAGAAGAAGATGAGCAAGGGATAGAAAACCTACTTGACAAAGTAACGATGGAAAACTTTCCTAATTTGATGAGAGAAAAAGTCACACAAATCCAGGAAACACAAAGAGTTCCAATGAACAGGAACTCAAAGAGGCCCACCTCAAGACATATCATAATTAAAATGGCAAAATTTCAAAACAAAGAGAGAATATTAAAGGCGGCAAAGGAGAAACAGGAAGTAACATACAAGGGAGCCCCAATAACACTAACAGCTGACATCTCAATGGAAACACTCGAAGCCAGAAGAGAATGGCAAGAAATATTCCAAATAATGAACCAGAGGTCTGCAACCAAGGCTACTTTACCCAGCAAGGCTCTCAATCAAGATAGAAGGCCAAATAAGAAGCTTCCCAGACAAAAGAAGCCTAAAAGAATATACCTCCACTAAACCAACTCTGTAAGAGATGCTAAAGGGTCTGATTTAAGGAAAAGAGAAAGAGAGAGAGGAACACACATACATAAATGACAATGAATAAGTACTTATCAATAATAACCTTAAATGTAAATGGATTAAATGCTCCAATCAAAAGACATAGAATAGCTGAATGGATAAGAAAACATGATCCACAAATATGCTGCCTATGAGAGACCCACCTCAGGATAAAGGCCCTGCACAGGCTGAAAGTGAAGGGCTGGAAACAAATTTTCCAAGCAAATGGATGGGGAAAAAAAGCCAGGGTAGCGATACTCATTTCAGACAAAATAGACTTCCAAAAAAAGGCCACAAGGAGAGACCCAGAAGGTCACTTCATAATACTCAAGGGAAGAATCCATCAAGAAGACATAAATATTGTAAATATATATGCACCCAGTATAGGTGCACCCAAATACATAAAAAAAATCCTAGAGGACTTCGAGAAAGATTTTGACAGCAACACAATTGTACTGGGGGATTTCAACACCCCAGTGTCAAAAATGGACAGATCTTCCAAACAAAATATCAACAAAGATATTGTGGCATTGAGCAATACCTTAGATGAACTGGACCTGACTGATATATTCAGAACCCTCCATCCCAAAGAAGCTAAATACACATTCTTTTCAAATGTACATGGAACATTTTCAAAGAGAGACCACATGATAGGACACAAAGCAAGTCTCAACAAGGTCAAGAAAATCGAAATCATACCAAGCATTTTCTCAGATCACAAGGGACTGAAACTAGAAACCAACCCCTGGAAAAAAAAACCCAAAACACTCAAAATCATGGAGATTAAATAGCATGCTATAAAACAATGAATGGGTCAAGGATGGAATTAGGGAAGGAATCAAAACGTTTCTGGAAACAAATGAAAATGAACTTACAACAACCCAAAACTTATGGGACACTGCAAAGGCAGTATTGAGAGGGAAGTTCACAGCGATACAGGCAAACCTAAAAAAGATAGAAATATTTCAAACAAACAACCTAACCCTACGTCTACAAGAACTTGAGGAACAACAAAGACAGCCCAGAGCGAGTAGAAGGAAGGAAATTACCAAGACGAGAGCAGAATTAAATGACATAGAGACTAAAAGCACAATTCTAAGGATCAATGAATCCAGGAGCTGGTTCTTTGAAAAGGTAAACAAAATTGACAAGCCTTTAAGCAGACTCATCAAGAAAAAAAGAGAGAAGACCCAAATAAACACGATCAGAAATGAAAGAGGAGAAATTACAATGGATACCACAGAAATACAAAGGATTGTAAGAAATTACTATGAAGAACTGTATGGCAAGAAATTTGAAAACCTAGATGAAATGAACAAATTTCTAGAAAAATATAATCTTCCTAAACTCAATGAAAAAGAAGCAGAAAACCTGAACAAACCAATAACAGCAAAAGAAATTGAAGCAGTAATTAAAAAAAACTGCCAACACACAAAAGCCCTGGACTAGATGGTTTCACAGGAGAATTCTACAAAGCATTTAAGGAAGAGCTAACC
>PVIA01015454.1:0-22657 GCA_004024845.1 Tonatia bakeri
TTTAGAGAGAGGGGAAGGGAGGGAGAAGGAGACGGAGAGAAACATTAATGTCTGGTTACCTCTCATGCGCCCCATACTGGGGACCTGGCCTGCAAACCAGGCATGTGCCCTGATTAGAATTGAACCAGAGACCCTTTGCTTCACAGTCCGGTGCTCAATCCACGGAGTTACACCAGCCAGGACCTTATATTGGCTATTTTTAGCTATTTGTTAGCTATTTTTCATGACACTCTTTTCCTCCCTGTTGTGAAATTTCAGTTTACAAGCTTATGCTGGGCAGGCTTTCTTATGTTCTTTTTAACTTTTTTTTTTTTTTTTGATGAGTGTGTTTCTCTGCTTGCTCTGATCCAATCTTTTCATGTCTAGGGGTTTTACATTTGCTTCTGACAATCCCACTAAACTTTTTGGATCAAAACCAGGTTTCAACTTATTGGTTGGGGAGCTCTCATCCTGGATGAAAATTATAAGAGCTGGTTTTAGAGCAAAAGGTGACTTTCTCCATCTCATCTCCTCTGGCAACAGATTGACACTGGAAATAGCCACTGGCACTGACCCCAGAATTTTGTAGCCATATTATGAGGAGGTAGGGGAGGCTGTGCTTCAGATACCCAGCTCCAGATACCCCAGTCAGTGGAGGGAGGTTTCAATTTCTGTTAATTCAAAGGAATTGAGCTCTGTACTATCTCTGCTTATAGCTTCAGAGACTAATGGGTCCAGATTTTGAGTTAAGAGATCCAGCCTCTCCTTATTAATGTGTAAAACCTATTCTTTACCCAGTAGCCAGTGTTCTTGTGAAATGTAATTCAGATCATGTTATTCCCCAAAGTTTTTATATTGGCCTACATGGTTCTATATGATCTTGCCTCCAGGTTGTCTCTCTGATCTCATCTCCTACACCACTGTTCCTTTTTTCTTTGACCTCAAATCAAGTAGACCTTGATATCTTTTAAGTACACTAAGCAGGACCTTCTCTTAGGGTTTTAAAATTATAGTTCTCTCTGTCCAGTAATCTTTTCCCCAGATGTGTGCATGGCTCAAACTGTCTTTTCCTTCGGATCTCTGCTTAAGAGATCTGTCAATTTCTTCGGGAAACTTTCCTTGATCCCTTTCTACTCTCTCACCTTGCTTTATTCTTCTTCATGGCTTTCATCGTAATAAACCTTTATTCATATTTATTTTCTATCTCATTTATTTGAATGTCAGCTCCAAGAAAGCCAGGACTTCATTATAGTCACTGCTCCATCCTCAGCATGGAATAGTACTTGGCACATAGTAAGGATTCGATAAGTATTTGTTGAATGAATAAATAGAGTATAAAATTTAATGCTCAATTATTATATGAGGTCAGTGTGAGTATTCCCAGGGCTTCAGAATCAATGAAGACATTAATATTCACAGAGGTTAAGTAACTTGACTAAGGCTATATTGCTAATAACTGACAAAGCAAGTTGACTCTATTAAATGTCTTCCCATAAAAAAAAGTTTCCAAAATTTGATTATAAGAAATGGGTAAGGCAAGGTACACCTAACCACCCTATTTGTTTTCTCAAGATATAAATTAGGTATTGTCAACATATTGCTTAAAAACCCTTTAATAATTTTCCACTGAACTTATGATAAAATCCAAACTTTCAGCATGGCCTTCAAGGCCTTGCATAATCTCCAGCTTCAACTAGCATCTCTTTTTCTCTCATAACATTTTGGCCATACAGACTTTCTTTCTATTTCTCTCAGACATGAAGTCATTACCTCCTCCACCTCCATGTTAGAGTTTTGCATTTGCTGTTTCTCCTCGAGAAAAACTTCCCCAAATTTTTTCATAACCGGTCTGCATTCACAGCTTAGTTCAGAGGACTTCCCTGATCATCCTGTCTAATCATCACTCTCATCACTTTCTATCCAAATATCCTACTTTAGTTTCCTGATGGCATTTAATGTTATTTAGAAATATGTCTTATTTTTATTTATTTATTTGGTTTTCTCCTTCTGTTTCCACTTCAGTGTAAGCTCCCTAAAGATAGGAACCTTGTCTGTCATTTAATAATATGTCCCCAGCACCATGAATAGTGACGGATGTAAAAGAGGCACATAGAACTAATTATGGGATGATGATGATGATGATTTGTTATTACCACATAACATTTATTGTGTTTAGCTCTTTTTATGTATTATTCCTCAAAAATAAATTGAGATTGCTATAAATTTTAGATTTATTTTATAGGCAGTGAAACTAAGAAACAGAGAGTCAATGATTTACTTAAACTGACACAGCTAATAAGTGAATATATAACATAAATCCAGACAATTTAGTTTGAGTGATAGTGCTCTTAACCTCAATCAAAAGTGAAAGTTGAGTGAATATTTCATCTCAGAATGGGACATGAATTTAGTAAAAATGCAAAGAAAGAATAGACATAATTGACATTTTTCATCTCTGACATCGTAACTATCACCACTGGAAGTTGTATTTGTACCTTTTTATATGTTCTTTGTTTCTACTTAATATGTTTAAACTTTTAGGTTCTTGAACATATGGAATGTAATTATAATAAAAGTGTCTTGCTTCCTATAAAAATTAAAGTGAAAGAGTGAATATATACTTTAGTAAAGGGTTTTCCACTCTAAATTGTCTCAGAATCATGATCATGCCTCCATGTCATATTCCAAGTTATAGTGGTAGATTTAACATTGGCTGGAATAATCAATTCTGAGAAGCACAGAGAAAAGTCTAGTGGAAGAATCTGTTGGAATTGAGCTTTATATAATCTCTGGTTCCTTTTAGATTTGCCCATTCAAATTGCCAAGATTCCACAGTTTCCCAGTCGATACATCAATCCTATCCTGAGAAAGAGGGAAAATCAGAAATTTGGATCTTTTAGTGTAGCAATCTACATGTGAAATATTTTCTTTGATTAAACTTCAGAGACTTCAGTTGGACAATGTCACTTTTATCCTCCAGTTTCTAGTTTGACAACCCTAGATCTGACCTTCCCCTTTCTTGTTACAATTTATTAAACACTGCATGGAGTAATCATTTTCCATTTCATATCACACATGGGGTATTAACTGGGCTTGTGCTAAGAGGGAAGAGACAATAGTCTGAAAACTGTTTTCCCAGTTCCTCATGTGGATAGCTAGCTGCCCATCTAGGGAAGAATGAATCCTTACTAGTCTCTACCTTATCTTTTTAAATTATATTTTATTGATTATGCTACTACAGTTGTCTCAGTTTTACCCCTTTTCCTCCCTCCAGCTAGCACTCCCTACTCCCTCCAGGAATCCTCCCTCATTTGTTCATGTCCATGGGTCATGCATATAACTTCTTTGCCAACTCCATTTCCTATGCTTGCTCTTAACATTCCCCTCCCTAATCTGTAACTACCAATTTGCACTTCTTAATCCCTTCACCTTTTCTCCCATTCCCCCAGACCCCTCTCCCACTGGCCACCCTCCCAATGTTGTCCATATCTATGAATTTGTTCCTGTTCTGCTTGTTTGCTTAGTTTTTAAGATTCAATTGTTCATAGTTATATATTTATTGCCATTTTAATGTTCATAGTTTTGATCTTTTTCTTTTTCTTGAATAAGTCCCTTTAATATTTCATATAATAATGGTTTGGTGATGATGAATTCTTTTAGATTTACCTTGTCTGGGAAGCACTTTATCTGCCCTTCGATTCTGAATCATAGCTTTGCTGAGTAGAGTAATCTAGGTTGTAGGTCTTTGCTTTTCATCAATTTGAATACTTCTTGCTAGTCCCTTCTAGCCTGCAAAGTTTCTTTTGAGAAATCAGCTGACAGTCTTATGGAAACTCCTTTGTAGGTAATTATCTGCTTTTCTCTTGCTGCTTTTAAGATACTCTCTTTATCTTTAATTTTTCACATTTTAATTATAACGTGTCTTGGTGTGACCCTCTTTATGTCTATATAGTTTGGGACTCTGTGCTTCCTGGACTTATATGTCTATTTCCTTCACCAAATTAGGGAAGTTTTCTTTTTACTGCTTTTTCAAATGGGTTTCTAATTCTTGGTCTTTCTCTTCTCCTTTTGGCACCTCTATGATGTGAATGTTGGACCTCTTGAAGTTGTCCCGGAGGTTGATTTTACTATCCTTATTGTTTTGGATTCTGTCTTCTTCTTGTTGTTCTGATTGGTTGTTCTTTTTGCTGCTTTATATTCCATGTCATTGATTTGATTCTTGGCTCCATCCACTCTGCTATTGTTTCCCTATAATTTTTATTTCATTAGTCTATCCTTCATTACTGTCTGGATCTTTCTTATACTGTTGAGTTCCTCACTAAGTTCCTTGAGCATCCTTATAACTAGTGTTTTGAACTCCACTTCTGATAGATTGCTTATCTCCATTTAATTTAGGTCTTTTTATGGAGTTTTGTTCTGTTCTTTCATTTGGGCCATGTTTCTTTGTCTACTCATTTTGGCAGCCCCCCCCCCGCCCCGCCGTGTTTATTTCTGTATATTAGGTACAGCTGCTTTGATTCTGTGTCTTGGTAGTGTGGCCTAATATAGTAGGTGTCCTGTACAGTCCAGTGGTACAGCCTCCTCTATTACCCAAGATGGCACTCAAGGTGTACCCTCTGTGTGGGCTGAGTACACATTCCTCTTGTAGTTGAGGCTTGGTTGCTATTAGAAGGTCAATGGGAAGGATTTACCCAGGCCAGTCAGCTGCAAGGACTGGCTGTGACCACTACCACCTCCATGGAGGATCAGCTGTGCAGGGGCAGGGTGGTGGTGCTCTGACATTGTCTGTAGCTGTCCACTGGGTTCTGGTGTTTCCCAGGTGTGCAGACCAAGGTTTTCCACCATCTGTGTTCTGTCTAGAGCCACTTGACATAAGCTGTAAAGAGGTCTGCAGTTGGCTGCTGCTAGTGCTGGGCCTGGGGCCACTCAATGAGAGGGTCATGGACTGGGCTCAGCTGTTGCTTTTTGAGCAAGTTTAGGAAGGTCTGAAGCCTGTGCCTACCCCAGCCCTTCATATGGAGAAACCACTGTTACAGCCCAGGTGGGCCCATGTGTTGGATGAGGCAGAGCCTTAGTTTAATTGTCAAGGTGGGGCTTATTATGTGAGCCAAGTTCATGGAGTCTCAGATATGGTGCTGCTGCACTGTGACTCAGAGGAGAAGCAATAGCTGCTGTCTGCTGTTCTTTCTGGGAGGAAGCTCTCCCCCAGCTCTTGTCCTGATGCCAGACACTTCAGTTTCTCCTGGTATGCCACTGATGCCCTTCAAGGTGCTACCCTAGTGCCAGAGTTCGGAGGAAGTGACTCTGAGTAAATCAATGTGCAGTGCCCTCCAAGAAGAGATACCTGATAATCCTGAAACTTTTTCTGCCAATATAACCCCCACTGTTTTTTACAGCCAGAAGTTATGGGGACTTATTTTCCTGGTGCTGGAACCCTGGACTGGGTGGTCTGGTGTGTGTGGCTGGGATCCCTCACTCCCGAGATAGCCCTCTGATTTATATCTGCCACACATGGGTGTGGGACCACCGGGCTCCACATGTCTGTGTCTCCACTCCTCCTATCCATCCGGATGAATGTGGTTTCTTTAATTTCTTAGTTGTCATACTCCCATACAGCTTGATTTTTCTTTTCAAGTCCTGAGTTTAGTTGTTCTGTAGTTTAGCTATAATTTTGTTGTGGTTGTGCAAGGAGGTGAGCTGCAGTTACCTATGCCACCATCTTGTCTAATTGTCTTAAATGAATCTCTACCTTATCTTGACTCAGCTAATTCCACATCTGGCAATTTCATCCTTATACCTGATAATGATTACTCCATTAGTTAAGACCCTTTGGTTGCAAGTGGCAAAACCAAGCCAAACCAGATTAGGCAAAAAAAAAGGGGGTGGGAATAAGTATAAGGAATTGCCTCATAAAGCTGGAGGGCAGTAATTTACTCAGCTCCCAGAAGGAGACTACAACCAAAGATTTAAAAGGTTTCAGGAAGTCAACCCTCATCTCTGCTTATATCTACTTCTATGTTTTGTTCTCTATTCTCTCTTTAGTTGGGCCTTTTTGCTTAGTCTGCTGTCAACTCTGGCTTCCCTTCAGCTCCTGAAGTACATGTCACCTTTTTAGCTTGAGGCTGACTCATGTTAAGTCCTAATTCCAAAATCAAAGGGGAAAGATTTTCATTTGACTGACTGTAGTCAGACTTCTGCACCTAGTTCAATTAGATATGATTAGCAGTGTGCAATCACAAAGTAACATAAATGGCTTCTGGACACCCACCACTGTGTTTTAGTAGTGGGAATAGAAACAAACTTTTCCTAGAGAAAGGTAAATGGCCATGCAGACATATGATAACCTACTCTTCTCAATCATCTTTGTTTTAGGCTACATGACTTATTTTGAAAAATAAAATAGGCAGTTTTCCAAATTAAGTACACACATAAATTAGGTTGTGATTAATTATATAAAAGTTTTCTTATAAATTACTATTGTAGTACATTTAAGATACAATATATTTGTGTGCAGCTTTTCAGGAATTCCTGTATTTCATGAAACAAAGCGCATCTTTAGAGAGTTATAGAGGGTGGCATTAATGATCATTTTTCTAAGGAATGAGAAAATATTATTTTATAGTATATTGCAGCTTTAACTTTTCAAATGTAGTTCTACTTTAGTTGAATGACATAGTATTTCAGTATGAGTACTTTATTATTGTTTACTTTTTTCAAGTAGAGGCAATATCTAGATTGGTTTATAATTTGGGCAATTGTTACAGGGATAAGAATACACCATCAGGCAACTCGTTCTTGTTGATTTTATTATGCCTATGTTATGCATCTCATTTTCTTCTCAGTTGTTTGAATAATTTTATGTAAATCAGCATTCTTTATTCATCCTCAAATCCTCATTTCCATGTCCAAGTCTATATTTTGGAAGAAATACAATGTTTGGAAACTTTTAGAAGGGAGCTGAGAGACATACATGATTTCAGGAACTACCTAAATATAGATCATTCTTAGATATACATCTCCAATGTTAACTTCTCTTCTTCTGTCTCACATTGTCAGTCATCCACACCATATTTCTCTTTGGACTCTAAATGATATCTTAGATTTAATATACTCCCAAGCATCCTGCCAACACTCAGCCCCATACTAATTTTCCCATTACAACAATTGGCTCCACCAATCCCCCAGCTTCCCAAATTTTGCTATCCTTCATCTTTCACATTCTCAATATCTGTCCATTTCTGCCCCAAAATATTATACATTTTGGCTTCTTTTCTTCCATTCTACATTTGTGCCACCAGTTGGGTTCTTATGATCCAATTTTTAAATTACAGCAATAAGGTCATCTGTAGCATCTCTTCAGTCCACTCTATTGCTATGTAATTGTGAAAAGCACTCTTGGCAAATGAAGTTTTTATCAGATCATTCCCCGTTTCCATTATTTTGAACATAAAATTTAACAATTGACACTTGCATAATACTTAATGTTGTAGGGCCTCTTTTAAGTGTACTGATTCCTTTAATTTTCAGTAACCAAAGTAGGTTATTACTATCTTTCTGGATTCACAGAAACTGGAGGAACAGAGAGGTTAAGTAACTTGCTAAAATTTCACAGCTAATCAGTAAGTTTTCCTGAATTGATCCATCAAACTTTTCTGACTAGTACTTTTAAATATTTTATTTATTTATTTTTAGAGAGAGGGGTAGGGAGGGAGAAAGAGAGGGAGAGAAGCATTAATGTGTGGTTGCCTCTCACATGCCCCCCTGCTGGGGACCTGGCCCACATCCCAGGCATGTGCCCTGACTGGGAATTGAACCTGTGACCCTTTGGATTGCAGGCTGGCACTCAGTCCACTGAGCTCCACCAGCCAGTACATACCTAGTAGTTTTAAACACTTACTACATTTGTTCCCTATCTACTTCATTGATCCTATTTTTCAGGAGTGAACACAGATTCCACTGAAAGGCTATTTAAATGGAAGGATCCATCAGTAAAGTCAGGGCCAGTAAATGGAAAATCTGAGCCACCCAAATTGTTTAATATACATGCACACCTGCACTTACTCTAAGGGCATCAACATTTATGCCAAGTTTTTAAACCAGTTAGATATGCCAATATGTTTTCAATTTTGGCCATGGCAAATCTATCCCCCATTTAAAGGAAAGGTAAAAGACTAGATTTTCACACAGATTTACTAACAGGAAACTTTACTTGGCAGATGTTGATGTGGCCTTAATCTCTCCAGGTTTAGCAGCTGGACTCAGATATTGTAATGATTGCTGTGTCACTCTCCAATCTGTGACTAATCCAAACTGTCTGCTGTTCTTGAGGGGAACCAGTCATCTGTGAAGTGATTGGTCATATCAATTTTATGTTACAAAGTTCTCATTTGCAAAGACCTATGCCTGCTAGCTCACCTAGAGAAAGCTGTCAAAAATCAAACTCCTACTCTAAACCCCCCAGAGTAAGCCCTGCCAACACAGATGAGTCCTTACTTAGCCCTTTGCATCCCCCTGTGTCTCCTGTCATTTCTAAGAAGTGTTAGATTTCTTACCAAGTAGCAATAGAGGAGACTGGATATTAAATTCTGTGAACTCCTAAAGTGAAGCAATATCATATAATAAGGAGGATAAATAAAAAGAAGACATGAACCCAGCAGAAGTAGGTTTGATCTTAGGCTCTTCTCTTTACTGCCTCTACTACCAAGAGCAAGCTATATAATTTCTCTCAGCTTTGTAAAATTATCTGTAAAATGAGAATAGGTCCTAACTTATGGACTGCTGTGTAGATTAAGTGGCATAACACATTTATGAACAAAGCACCTCACACGGTACCTGGTATTCAGCAACTGAAGGATAGTATGTAAAAAACGTATATTTACAATCTATGTGGAACTTCTAGTTTTCATTTGGGATATAAAAACCTGGGAAGGACATCATCCACACACTGGCAACACCAACAAAAATTGGGACAAACTGGAAATTACAAATTTTCTTGATCACATCAGAAAACTGAGGTTACCAGGAAACTAGTCGACCCAAAATTTAAGAAAATTCAGATGTTTTCAACAGTAGATAGGACACCATCACTTTTTACCTGAAGTAAACATAGACGCCAGCAAGGAGATTTCAACTAAAATTGCTAACAAATTGATAAAAGCCAAGACTGGGTTAACAAAAGAATACAGAATCCTTTAAGGCCATCCAAGTAAGTGGAATGTGCCCTCACTTGAAGGCTGTTCTCCACAAACCCGTGTTACAATAGCAAAAGTTCTGAAAAGACATTTATCATTACAAAGTCCTGGGGCAGGTGTGTGTTTGTGGGGGGAGAAGAACAGTTACTGTTGGAAAGGCAGGAAAAACCACCAAGATCCTTCTTCAGAACAAAATGCTCAAACAGTGAGGAAAATGGCAGCAAACACTACCAACTGTAGGACATTTTTTCTCTTTGGAAAATAGGGAAAGTTAATGTGAATTTGAGTATTTTTAAAGGAATGTAAGTGTTTGTGCATGTCTGTAGTTGGGCTGTTTATTTTTTATTGTTGAGTTTTGAGAGTTCAATACATATTTTATTTTATTTTTTTTAAGATTTTATTTATTTATTTATTTTTAGAGAGGGAAGGGAGGGAGGGGGAGAGAGAGAGAGAGAGAGAGAGAGAGAGAGAGAGAGAGAGAGAGAGAGAGAGAGAAACAGCAATGTGCGGTTGCTGGGGGACATGGCCTGCAACCTAGGCATGTGCCGTGACTGGGAATCCAACCTGCGATGCCTGGTTCGCAGCCTGCGCTCAATCCACTGAGCTACACCAGCCAGGGCTCAATACATATTTTAGATAAAAGGTATTTATAAGATATGTGATTTGTAAATAGTTTATCTCAGTCTGTGACTTGTCTACTCATTTTCTTATCAATGTATTTTATAGAACAAAATTTTAAAATGTTTACAAATCACGATTTATATTTTTTTCAATCATGGACTGTAGTTTAGGTGTCATGTCAAAAAATATTTACCTAAGTTAGACTCAGAAGACTTTCCCCTGTGATTTCTTCTGTGAGGTTTTTTGTTTTTTTGTTTTTTTTTTGGACTTCTGTGAGTTTTATAGTTTTACATTTTCTAGTCGGGTCTGTGATCCACCTGAGTTAATGTTTTGTTTAAGGTATATGTTTAAAGTTCAGCTCAGTGCTTTTTTCTTTTATTTTGCATGTGCACATCCAAAAGCTTGAACATACTTGTTGAAATGACTGTCACTGAATTTTGGGCTATATTTTTGTGTGTCTACTTCTTGGCTTTCTATTCACTTCCATTGATCTGTGTGTCTGTCTTCTTCCCAATATTACACTGCCTTTGTAATTGTATTTTTTAAAAGATTTTATTTATTTATTTTTAGAGAGGGAAGGGAGGGAGAAAGAGAGAGAGAGAGAGAGAGAAACATCAATGTGCGGTTGCTGGGGGCTGTGGCCTACAACTCAGGGATGTGCCCTGACTGGGAATCGAACCTGCGATGCTTTGGTTCACAGCCCGCGCTCAATCCACTGAGCTATGCCAGCCAGGGCGTAATTGTATTTTTTTTAGTAAATCTGGAAATCAGGTTGTACAAGTCCTCAAACTTATTTAGTCATTAAAAATGAACTCTTTTGGTTATTCTATTTCTTTTAATTTCTGCATAAATTTTAGAACCCACTTATTAAAATCTACCAAAATCCTTCAGGAATTTTGAGTTGGATTATTACACTGTATCTGAAGATCAAGTTGGAGAGAACTAGTACCTAAATAATACTGCCTTAAAATGTAGCAACATGGAATATATCTCCATTCAGTTAGGCCTTTTCTGATTTTTTATTCACCAATTATAATTTTAAGCATGTATATCCTTTTTTGATTTTGTTAGGCACATAACAAAGTATTTTATTTTGGGGGCTATTGTAAGTAGTACTTTAAAAAATTTGAATTCCAAATGTTTAGCGTTAATGTAAAAATAATACGATCAATTTTTGTCCTGTACCTTGTGTCCTGTATCCTTCTAGTTCTAGATGTTTTTTATTATGCTATCAGCACAATGTTACATTTCTCTCTAATTTCTGTGCCATTTATTTATTCATTTATTTAGCCTTATTGCATTGGCAAGGATTTCTACTAAAATGTTGAACAGTGGAAGTGAAGGGAAATCTTTGCCATTTTTCCAACTTGATAAGAAAACAATGTCTTTCACAATTAAGTAGGATGTTAGGTGTAGGCTTTTTGTGGTCACCCTTTGTGATATTGTTATTTATAATAAGAAATACATGTATGATTTTTTTCCATTCCTGGAATTGGGCTTCCAATACCTCTGGAATTTCCTAAGTGATAAGGGATATAAAGGTAGGTGTCTTTTGTTATTCACACTAGAATTTACGCCAATGAGGTGACTTTTGGAAAGCCTGTAAGTATTGGAGCTGGTTGCTAGAGGAACCAATAAGGAGGTTAAAGGGTTTAAAATTTCAGCCCCATCCTCCAGCCTCCAGGGAGTGAACAGAGGGATATAGTAGTTGAATTGATCACTGTTGTTCAGTGATTTAATCAGTCATGCCTAGGTAATGAAGCCTCTATAGAAGCAGAAAAGGACAGGGTTGGGAGAACTTTCAGGGTGGTGAATAAGAACACTTCCTTCCCGATGCACCCCAAACACTCTGGGGATAATATCTCCGTGCTTGGGACCCTTTTAGACCTCATCCTTTATGCCTGTTCGTCTGGCTGTTCATTCCTAGCCTTTAATGTCCAGTAATTTATTAAGTACTGTATTTTGCTGTGTATAATGTGCACCCATGTTTTTGTGCACATTGTACATGAGATTATTATACCTAAGGTATGTAATCATTATACTCATGTATAATGTGCATCCTTATTTTTCTCTAAAAAGTTTGGGCAGAACAGTGCTCATTATACACAGCAAAACACAGTATTCTGTTTTTTTCTGAGTTCTGTGAGTTGTACTAACAAATTAATTAAACCTGATTCATATGGGAATCTCTGATTTATAGCCAGAAACACAGGAGATAATTTGCACTTGTGATTGGCATCTGAAGTAGGGACGGTTTTGTGAGATTGGACCCTTAACTATGAGATATGATGCTATATCCAGGTAAATAGTGTCAGGATTGATTTAAACTGTGAGGAACATGCTGGGTTTGCTGGAGAGTTAGAAAACTGTTTGCATTGGAAATAATCCCACACATTTGGTGATGGGAAGCACCAGAAGTGAAGTGTTAGAATGAGTAGAGTATTAAGTAAAACATGTGTTTTTTTTGTATTGCCCTTTAGTAATAGATTTTTAAAATTGATGTATATTTCTAATTGTCTGAGATATTTTATAAAGAATGGTGGCTGTATGTTATTTACCATTGGCAAGATATGGAAGCAACACAAGTGATGATCAATAGACAAGTGGATAAAAACCTGTAGTACATATATACAATGGAATATTACTCAGCCATAAAAGAGAATGAAATATGACTAGTTTTGACAGCATGATGGACTGAGAAGGTATTTGCCAAGTGAATAACTCAGTCAGGGAAAGACGAATACCATATGACTTCACTTATATGTGGAATCTAAAGAACAAATAAATGAACAAAAAAAATTGAAATAGACTCACAGACACAGAAAGTGAACTGGTGGTTGCCAGAGGGGAGGGGAGTTGGGGGCTGGGTGAAAAAGGTGAAGGGACTGAGACATACAAATTGGTAGTTACAGAATAGTCATGGGGATGTAAGCAAAACATAGGGAATATAGTCAATATTATTGTGATAATTATGTATGGTATCAGTTGGGGAAATATTGGGGGAACAAAAGTATATGGTTTCCACTAAGTTGTAAACCTGGAAACAATAAAAAATAGAATTGAAAGTAAACTGTAATTGAAAAAAATGGCTACTGTATTTTGTTTAATGCTTTTGTTGAATTGAGATGATCATGGGATTTTTATCCTCTAGTTTGTTAAAATGACAAGTTACATTGATTTTTAATGTTGAAGCAACCTTACATTCTGGAACAAACCCCACCTCATTGTGATGCATTATTTTATTTTATGCTGCTAGATTCAGTTTATTAATGCTTTGTGAAGATATGTGCATCTATGTTAATAAGAGGTGTAGACCTGCAATTTTGTGGGTTTTTCCCCAACCTTAAATGCCATTTTCTTGTTTTTGTATTAGGGGAATGCTGACTCCACAGAATGATTTGGGAAGTGCTCCCTCCTATATGCTGAAGAGATAGCTTAGAAGTGGTATTATTTCTTCCTTAAATGGTTGGTAGGATTCACTAGAGAAACCACATGGTCCAGGAGTTTTCTTTTCTGGGAAGATATTTAACTATGAATTTAAATTACTTAATAGATACAATGATAAGCAGATGGTCCATTTTCTCTTTAGTGGGTTTGGTAGATTTTTTTCCCCAAGGAATTAGCCCATTTCATCTGCGTTTTTGAAATCTATTGGCATAGAGTTGCTCATTGTATTCCATTATTTTCCTTTTAATATCTATAGGGTCTGTATTAATATAGTACAGTTATTTCTGATATTGGTCATCTGTGTCTTTATTATTTCTTGGTCAATCTGGTTAGAATCAATCAGTTTTATTTCATTTCCTTTTTTCAAAAAACATATTTTTGGTTTCATTGATCTTGTTTTTTCTTTTCTAATTCATTGGCTTTTGTTCCTTACTATTTCCTACCTGCTCGCTTTGAGCTTAATTTATCCAATTTATTATGGTGGTAACTTAGAATACTTATTTGAGATCTTTCTTTTGCAATATAAGTATTTAATGCTATAAATTGTCCTCTAGGTGCTCCTTTAACTGTATCAACACAGTTACATATTTTATTTTTAATTAAAACTATTTAAAAATGCCTTTGATAATTTAGTTTTTTTTTGACCTGGAGGTTATTTAGATGTATTATTTATTTTCCCAGTATGTGAAGATTTCCAAGATATATTTGTTGTTGATTTCTAGTTTAATTCTCCTATAGTTTGAGAGCAAAGTGTTACATCATTTTTATTATTTTAAATTTGTTGAAGTTTATTTCCTTGGCCAAAATAAGTTTGTCATTATTAATTTTCCATGTATACTGGAAAATAATGTGGATTATGCTGTTTTTGTTGTTGGCTGAATTTTTGATGTGCATCAGTTAGTTTAGGATGGTAAATAGTATTATTTGGTTCTGTATCCTTATGCATTTTCTGCATACTATTTCTATCAATTACTGAGAAAAGAATGTTGAAGTCTCCAACTGTAAATATAGATTTGTCTACCTCTTCTGTTTTATCAGTTTTTTCTTTATGTAGTTTGAAGTTCCATTGTTAGGCATATATATATTTAGGATCATTATGTCTTTTTGGAGAATTGATCTTTTTATCCTTATGTTATACCTCCCTTTATTCTTTTTATTTTTATTTATTTATTTTTCAAGAAAGGGGAAGGGAAGGAGAAAGAGAGGGAGAGAAACATCAATGTGTGGTTGCCTCTTGTATGCCCCCTTCTGGGGACCTGGCCCACAACTCCAGGTATGTGCCCTGAGTGGGAATGGAACCTGCAACCTTTTGCTTCGCAGACCTGCTCTCAGTCTACTGAGCCATACCAGCCAGGGCCCTTTATTCTTTTTAATAGACCTTGTTCTGAAACCTAATTTGCATAGTAGAATTATAGCCACTCTGATTTTGTTTTGGTTAGTGCTTTCATGGTAAATTTGGGTATCTAGGTCTTTATATGAAAAGGAGGTTTATGTAGGCAATATTTAGTTGATCTTGTTTATTTATCCCATCTGGCAACCATTGTCTTTTAACTAGTATATTTAGACCATTGACAATTAATGCAATTTCTAACATGATTGAATAAAATATGCCATCATGGAAGATATTTTCTGTTTATTTCATTGGTCATTATTTTTCCTCCTTTTATGCCCACACTTGATTATATTTAGCATTTCTATAACTCTCTTTTATCTTCTTTATTGACTTATTCTATGTATTTAAAATATAATTTAGTGGTACTTTAGAGTTTAAAACATAAACCTTTAATTAATCTGTGTCTACCTTTAGGCAACACATTTTCACATGTACTTTAAGAGCCTTTCAACATTGTGTTCCGAGTTACTTGCTCCCTTTCTTTGTGCCATTTTCTGTCATATAACGAATTTTAATTGATGCTCTAAATTCAGAATATATTGCTACTATTTTTGCCTTAGACAGTTATATTTTAGAGTAATGAATACAGGAAATATTAATTTTATTTTTATCTTCATTTGTTTCTTTTTAGTACTCTTTTTTTTATGTAGGTTCACTTTTCTACTTAATATCATATCTCTTCTTCCTGAAAAAATTCCTTTAGCCTTCCTTGTAGTTTAGGCCTGTTAGCAACAAATTCTCTCATTTGGTTTTTAGAAATTACTTATCTATCTTATTTTTAAAAATATTTTTATTTATTTTTAGAGAGAGGGGAAGGGAAGGAGAAAGAGAGGGAGAGAAACATCACTGTGTGTTTACCTCTCACGCCCTCCCCCCAACTGGGGACCTGGCCTACAGCCCAGGGCATGTGCCATGACTGGGAATCGATATTTCTCTTATTTTTAATAACATCTTTATTGAGATGTAATTCACATATCATAAAATGCACTGCTTTTAAAGAATACAAGTCAGTGGTTATTAGTATATTACCAAAGTTGTGCAACCATTATCATTACCTAGTTCCAGAACATTTTCATCATCCTGAATAGAAATGTTGCACCCATTAGCAGTCACTCTCCATTAGCAGCACTCCCTATTTCCCCTCCCCTCTATTCCTGGGAAACTACTAACCTACTTTCTGTCTCTATGAATTATTCTATTTTGAATATTTATATGGCTTTTTGTGTCTGGTTTCTATTACTTAGAATAGTGCTTTCAAGGTTCATCTATGTTATAGTGCTGAAGAATGATGATGATAAAGAGAATGACAGTTAACCTATTATTGACACTGCTATTTTTAGGCCAATTCTATTTTATGGTCCCAGTATTGTCCTTAATGGGTTTGCTTCTTGGGAGCTAAGATGCTTAGAGTCTAGTTTTCACCCTAGTTGATTTTCTTTCCAAACCATTAAAATATGTTACTTAATAGTCAATCTACATAATGTGTTGGTCATGGAGTAGTTACTTCAAAAAAAGTAGGGAAAGGAATGAAATAGAAAGAAAACACTATCATTTATTGAATGCATTATTTCTTAGAACTTACATATACATGATTATATTTAATGGCATAAAATCTCTATGAAAGAGATACTAAGTATATCTTCATTTTCATAAAACCATGACCAAATTCACACAGTAAGTACATGGAGGTCTCAAAGCCCAGGTTTTTGGAATACATGCAATATTCATTGTAACACATTTTACTTAATAAAATTTTTAAGAAAGAACAATTATATTACCAATAAAAGAACAAAATTAATGTAGGTACTGTCCTTATCAATAGACTTATAGTACTCAATTGTGCATCATAGTTGTAAAAATAAACTTATGTATGTAGACTTATTTTAAATAATCATGATAATATTGAATTTACCTGAGCTTTATGCTCTTGAAAAACTGTGATAGACAAATAAATCTTCTTACTTTTTGTTTTCCAGGAAAGAATTTACTGCAAAGACCCATACTTTTCAATGTGACATAGATATTTAGATGAGACTTCTGGATAACCCCCTTGTTCACCTAGGACAGGGGTGTCAAACTCATTTTCACCAGGGGCCACATCAGCCTTGTGGTTGCCATCAAAGGGCCAAATGTAATTTAGGACTGTATAAATGCAACTACTCCTTAACAATTAAGCAAGAGCTCGGCGCTGCCACTGGGTAGAAACAAGGTTCCAGGCTGGATAAAACAAGGTGGAGGGCCAGATTCGGCCTGTGGGCCTTGTGTTTGCCACCTGTGCTCTAGGACAAGGTTTGACAGAGATCCTCCAAATTCCCATTTTTTCCAGTTATAAATGATTATCTGAACTGTTTGTATCCACTGATTAATGGGAACAAAATGCTTGTGAACTTGACCACAATTTAAATTTCTCTCTTCCTCACTGGACCCTTAACTTTGACCCACTTCCGGCCCAAGCCAGCATCATACTCTAGCTCTTTGTATTAGGGTCCTTCTGAAAAAACAGAACCAATAGAAGGTGTGTATGTGTGTTGTTGTTACCGGATGCAGCCAAGAGGGGGGACCCCAAATGGGCATTTGGAATGGGGTCCAGAACTCAAGGTGTTCAGAAAATATTAGGATGTCCTCACCCCCACCCCAGGTGTGGGTGGTGGGGGAAGGGACAAATGGAGCAGGCCCATTGAGAGCTGTTCTGCATGGCAACAGCTTTGCAGCTAACCTCTGGTGTGGTCATTTAACACATCTATAACCTTTGACTGGTTACATAGATAATGTTAAATAGCTGTGGTCATGCTCTGAGCCAGGGGGATGGAAGTAACTTCCCCACCAAGATGTAACTGGTGGGGGGGCAGGTCCCTCGAGTTACAGCACCTGTGTGGGAGCTTGGAGATGATTGGCTCCATGACATGGGGCCACACCTGCCCAGACCCATGATGTCAGCCAGAAAGACTGGAAAGAAGGGGAGATTGAGGGCAAGTGTGGCCAAGTGTGGGAGTGTTACCAAACAACAAGGGGGGCCTGGGATGATATACTATTACCCAAAAGAAACCCCCAGGTCTGTTATGTCCACCGCCGATAGGAAAGATGTCTCTCAATGCCAGAGATTCGTGAAAAGGAAAGGAAATGTTTATTTAATGCTGTACAGACTTAAAGTAGTGACCTAATGTCTTCATCAAAATCCCAAAGTCCCTTAAAACACCCACAAACACCCACAGTCCTTCCTTCCCCCTTTGCCCAGTCTCGGGTACCGTATCTCAGGAAAAGAAATAGAAGTCCATGGCTCAGGCAGCCACCGGTTCTTCCCAGTAATCCGTGCTCAGCTGGTAGGCCTCCCTCAGTTCCCAGCACCATCAGCTGTGTCACCAGGATCTCTGCTAAAGCTGGGTTGTGGTTCCCCCTAATGCTGCAGGGGTCCCCACCCTGGTAAAGGTGCGTGGTCCTCTCTCCCCCAGGGCCACGGGAGTCCCCACTCAACCAAAACCATGTGCTTCTCCCTCACAGGGGTGCGGGAGTCCCCACTCTGCCGAAGCCACATGGCTCTCCCTCCAATGGCTGCTGTGTCTGGGTTTAAATCCCTGTGCCAATCTTCCTCTGCAGCCCCATTTCCGACTCCACCCACACTTGGCCACACCTGCCCTCAATCTCCCCTTTCCAGTCTTTCTGGCTGACATCATGGGTCTGGGCAGGTGTGGCCCCATGTCATGGAGCCAATCTTCTCCAAGCTCCTATGCAGGCGCTGTAACTCCAGGGACCTGCCCCCCCTCCGAGTTACATCTTGGTGGGGAAGTTACTTCCATCCCCCTGGCTCAGAGCATGGCCACAGCTATTTAACATATCCATGTAACCAGTCAAAGGTTATAGATATGTTAAATGACCACACCAGAGGTTAGCTGCAAAGCTGTTGCTATGCAAAACAGCTCTTAATGGGCCTACTCCATTTGTTCCTTCCCCCAACCCACACCTGGGGCGGGGGCAGTGAGGACATCCTAATATTTTCTGAACACCTTGAGTTCTGGACCCCATTTCAAATCCCATTTGGGGTTTCCCCCTCTTGGCTGCACCCTGTAACAGGAGGAGTCAGTAATGGGACTGCAGAGGAAGAATGGTGTGAGGATTTAAACCCAGAGGTGGCAGCCATTGAGGAGAGAGCCATGCGTTTCTGGCAGAGTGGGGACTCCCTCAGACCTGGGAGGGAGAACCACTTGGCCTTTTGCAGAGTGCGGACTCCTGCAGTCCTTTGAGAGAGAATCACCATGCAGCTTTAGCAAAGAACTGCCACTTGACTTTGGTAGAGTGGCGACCCCCACCCACATCCCCTCGCTCCTCGCAGCCACTGAGGAAGAGAACCACGTGGCTTTGGCAGAGTGGAGACTCCCACGGTCATTGTGCAGAGAGAACCATGTGGCTTTGGCTGAGTAGGACTCCTATGGCCCTGGTGGAGAGAGGACCACATGGCTGGAGCGGTAGAGAGAGAACCACGTGCCTTTGCCAGAGTGGGGACCCCCACAGTTTTAGAAGGGGGAACCACCACCCGGCTTTAGCAGAGATCCCGGTGACACAGCTGAGGGTGCGGGGAGCTGGGGGAGTCCTACCAGCTATAGACGAATTACTGGGAAGAATGGGGGGCTACCTGAGCCACAGACTTCTATTTCCTTTCCTGAGATATGGTACCCCAGACTGGGCAAAGGGGGAAGGAAGGACTGTGTGTGTTTGTGGGTGTTTTAAGGGACTTTGGGATTTTTGATAAGGACATTAGGTCACTACTTTAAGTTTGTATAGCACTAAATAAACATTTCCTTTCCTTTCCACGAATCTCTGGCATTGAGAGGCATCTTTCCTGTAGGTGGCAGACATAATGGACCTGGGGGTTTCTTTCAGTAATAGTATATCGTCTCAGGCCCCCCTTGTTGTTCTGTAACGTTGTCACATGGAAAATAATACACGGATAAACTGTTTCACATGCTCACAACTATAAACCTATTTTTACCCCACTCTTAGTGAATGGAGAGAAAGAAAGATTTTAAGGAATTGGCCCCTGAAACATTGGAGGAATTCCTGCTAGGAGAATTCCCTCTTTCTTCGTGAATATAGGTCTTTGTTCTAATTAGACCTTCAATTGATTGGGTGAAGCCCACCCACATTATGGAACACAATCTGCTTTACTTAAAGTCCACCAATTTAAATGTTAATCTAATTTAAACACACACTCATAGAAACATCAGTATAATGTTTCACCACATTTCTGGGCACTGTGGCCCAGCCAAGTAGATACAAGATTAATCACCATCCTCTTCTCTAAGGATCTCTTCTGAAAATTGACCACAAAGATAGTCCCTGGTTAAGCATGGATATCAGTTCTTTGTAGGCTTGTTTTTTCCTCCATGTAAAAGAAAAGTGCTGTCCTGCCTGACCTTTGCAATGTTTACAGATTGTATGATCAGAGATCAGAGCATTCTCTTTATTGCAATATTCCCTTTGCTCCTTTTGCACAAGCAGTGTTTTTGAATAAAATCTCTCTTTACTTAAGTATAATTTGTCAATCTCATGTAGCACAGAAAAACTTGCAAATACCAAATAAATGGCAAAATTATGATTCTGTTTTATTTCGGTGATCCCTCAATATGTTCCCCGAATAGGTAGCTCCTTTGCTAATTAAGCACAATTGCATAAAAGTAGATGACTGAATGAAAGTCAAGAGTCCTAATGATTATTTGAGCTGGATTACAAATAACCTCAGACTAGACTTATGTATACTAAAGTTCTTTTTGAAATTCTGCTGATAGGAAATGAATATAAATGAGAATTAAACAATTTTAAGGCCTCTGCTGAGATTTATTCTTTGACAGTTGACAAAAATACTCAGAAATTAGCATTTTGGTAAAACCTTTATTTGTGTAAGATGCCTCTTAGCCAAAGAGACTGTCTGTACAAAAGGATTAACCTATTGACAAAGACTTTCTAAATACAAACCCATTGAATAACAAGCATTGAATGTGTTTACCTTCGTAATGCGCCACAATTCACTATGAACCTGGCTTTCTTGAAAAGGTCAACATGCATGAAGAGCAGAATTTCAATAGCGAGACATAAAGAAATTTGAAGATGAATAGAAATGGGTTTGTTAAATGTGAATAGAAAGGAAATTATAGGAATGTGGGTTATCTAAGTAGATAACCAAAAAAAAAACCAAAACCCTTTTTTTCAGGGTATTTTACTTTTTTGGTTAAGGCAGTAGTCCATCATCAAGTATATTACTTATTATTTTAAATAAAACACTTTATATTGTTCCACAGACCTCAATAACTGCAGTGCTAGTCTTATAAACCAAGTCTCAAAAAATTCACTAGGTGAAGAGAGCAATAGCCTCTTTATATATTGAATATTTCCAGATGTATTAGGTATTTTCTAATATTCACTACAGAAAAAAATGCTACTTCTGAACAAGTAGACCAAGAAAAGAATATATTGATGAAACTGTAAAATTTGATTTTGGAATTTTCCCAGACAACTCATTTCCTGACATGATTTTGGTGGTTCTGCTATAAGTGATTTTCAGTATAGATAAATTACACACACACACATACACACACACACACACACACACACACACACAATGACTATTATGGTACATTCCAAACAGATGTTTTTCAAGACTGGTCATTTAGGCTTATAGTGGCTATTTTAAAATTAGGAAAAGTGGGTGATTTTTAATTTCTCTAACTAACTTCTGGTACAGAAAAACTAACACTTCTCAGAAAAAAAAATCTCATTTTAAGAACTGTAAACATGTCTTCTGCCTGTTCAGTAAAAGGCCTGGTAGTGAATTTCCAACTTAGTCGTAAGCAATTTAGTGCTTGTGTGATAAGATCCAGAGTCCTGTCTTTGAATAATAATTCCTCAAGAGTTTTACAGAGAAGAAATCAGACTCACTTACCCCTCTTGCTAAACTCAGTTGCGAGAATATATTGTGGTTAATACAATTGTTTTTCTCCTTTAAGCTGTTGGATGGCTCAGTGTAGATAGCACAGAGCTCATGTTCCACTATAAAGAAAGAAACCAATAAAATTAAAGACGGTGAAAGTTGCATGTCACATTTACTAATCATATTGTCTATACTGTCCATCACATATAAAAATTGTATCACAGAACCACCTCATACTAATTCACACACTTTAAAAAAAATTGGTTTCTTTATTTTTAGAGAGAGGGGAAGGGAGGGAGAAAGAGAAGGAGAGAAACATCAATGTGTGGTTGCCTCTCATACACCCCCTACTGGGGACCTGGCCCAGAACCCAGGCATCTTCCCTGACTGGGAATTGAACCAGTGACCCTTTGGTTCACAGGGCAGCACTCAATCCACTGAGCCATACCAGCCAGGGCTAATTTGCACACTTTGAATTAGTTTCCAGGGAAGGAGATATGTGTACACTGAGTGCACCCTTGTGATTAGTAACACATGGTTTTGAAGGAGTTGGCTTACATGAAGGGTTGAATCTGTAATCCTGAATCATGGATTATCTTTTTTTCTTCTGGTATGTAAGCAAGCTAGCTCACATAGGGAACAAATGCACAAGTTTGATTTCTTGACACTGTGTTATAAAGAGTTGAGCTAACTCATTCAGACTATTATGATCAGGTGGCCAAAACATCATCATCTGACCTACTAATTTAGCTGTTCATATTTTTAAAAATAAACTTTTTCCAGGTATGTCTTAATAGTATCACAGATTCTATGCATTTTGATATATTAAATGATGTACCATTAATTTTTAAAAGTACAAAATATTTATAAAATTATTAAAATATAAGATTCAATGAGGATTTTAACTGCTTTTTTTTAATTCTTTATTTTATTGATTATGCAACTACAGTTGGCCCATTTTCCCCCCTCACTCCCCACCACCCTGCCCATCCCCTCCCACCCTCATTCCCCCCTTTAGTTCATGTCCATGTGTCATAAGTTCTCTAGTGTCTACATGTCCCATACTATTCCTACCCTCCCCCTGTCTATTTTCTACCTACTGTCTAT
>PVIA01015455.1:0-22686 GCA_004024845.1 Tonatia bakeri
TGTCTCCTTGTCTCTTGCTGCTTCTAGGATTCTCTCCTTCATTTTTACCTTGGCTAATGTAATTATGATGTGCCTTGGTGTGTTCCTCCTTGGGTCCAACCTCTTTGGGACTCTCTGAGCTTCCTGGACTTCCTGGAAGTCTATTTCCCTTGCCAGATTGGGGAAGTTTTCCTTTAATATCTGTTTAAATAAGTTCTCAGTTTGTTGCTCTTCCTCTTCCCCTTCTGGCACCCCTATAATTTGGATGTTGGAATGTTTAAAGGTGTCCTGGAGGTCCCTAAGCCTCTCCTCATTTTTTTGAATTCTTGTTTCTTCATTCTTTTCTGTTTGGTTGTTCCTTTCTTCCTTCTGGTCCACTCCATTTATCTGAGTCCCAGTTTTCTTCCCTTCACTATTGTTTCCCTGTGTGTTTTCCTTCATTTCTCTTATCGTAGCCTGCATTTGTTCATCTAATTTATGTCCAAAGTCAACCAATTCTGTGAGCTTCCTGATCACTAGTGCTTTGAACTGTGCATCTGATAGTTTGGCTATCTCTTGGTTACTTAAAAATATTGGTTCTGGGACTTTCAAATCTGTTTGAGCCATCTTTTTTATTTTCCTTTGGTTTGGTTGCAGCTGTTTTGTAAGGGCGGCGGAGCCTTAGGTGTTTACCAGGGTGGGGCACCCCAGTCGCTGGGTTGTGACATTGTATGTGGGGGTGGGGTCTGAGAGGGAACAATGGCGCCTGCTCCGCTCTCTCTAGGACTTCCATCCCCTCCACTGCCTCCCACAAGCAAATTGGGCCCTTCCGGTGCTGGCTACAGGGCAGTGGGCTTGTGCACTTTCTCGGACTCTGTGCTTCCCCGAGAAGTTTCCTGTGAGGCTGAGAGAGTCTCCCGGCCTCAGCTCCCAGATGGGGCTCTTAAGCTTTGAAACCCGGTGGTGCTGCCCGTTTTCGCTGCCCGTTTTCACTTAGTTTGCACGCAAATGTGTGGCTGCGGACAGCCAGCTGCCTTGTGCCCCTCACTGGGTCTGCTAGTCGCCTCCTGAGCCCAGGGTCTGCCACCGGTCTGTCTGCTGCTGTCTGTGCCCTGAGCGCCCGTGCCGCCAGCCAGCGTTTCTTCCCACCGGGGACCCCTTGACCCCTCTCTGCAGGCCTCCGACTCCGCCACTCCTTACCTGTCTAGATGTACTGGAGTCCGACTTCCATTCAGTTCATTTCCCTCTGTTCTGGTTGTTTTCTTGTTTCTCAATTTTTGTTGTCCTTAGTTTTGGTTGCACAAGGAGGCACAATGCGACTGCCTATGCCTCCATCTTCGAGAATAATATTCAATTTTCTACCCTGATGCTTACGAGCAGGTTCCCTTTCCTTTAACCACGCAGCTCTAATTGTATGCAGCTTGCATTTATTGAGCACCTACTGTGTGCCTGGCATGACATTCTGATGTCGGCCATTTGTGATCTCCAGGCAGCAGCAGGAGAAAGGTCTCTGCTGTTCACATCCACATGGTTTCCATTCACACACACACACACGACACTGTGGTCCTTCCTGCTTCATTCTCTGTGTGATTGTCAAGATTTCTTTGTCTTCCTGAGATCTGAGTTAATAAGGCTTTGCTTTCTTTCTTTATTATAACACATGGAGACTCTCTCCCTCTCCTGCTCACTTTGTGTGAAGGGTGGACCCTCCTGACCTCCAGCAGCATTAGAAATGACGGCGCTACAACCCCCACCTATCCGAAGGCCAGAACGGCAGTGACCTCCAGCGTTCAGCAGCCCGAGCTCTGAAGTAGGTGGTGGGAAGGAGCTCCTGGAGGGGCAAGCTTGAACCTTTGCTTAGACGACAGGTGCAAGAGCCCAGAGTATTGAGACGATTGTGCAGTAGGAGTAAGCGTGACAGAAGCACAGTCCACAGATGTCAACCTGTGAGTCCTCCGCTCACAGAGGGAGATGCAAGTCCCCCTGGAAGGACAGGGCAGCCACTGGGAGCCTCAGTGCCGCCCACCCTGCCCTGCCCCCGCCTGCAGTGGGGCGGCCTGTGTGACACCACCGGGCACTGAAGTGACTGTGAGGATCGTCAGGTCGTCACGGAAGTGCAGCTGCCCCCCAGCCCTGCTTGTTACTGAGGCCTAAACAACGAGGGTCCAACTGTAGAAAAAGTTCAGCAAAACCCCAAACGGGCAAGTAAGCTCTGTCGCTGAGTTGAACTTGGGGAGTTTGAATCTCTCCCGCCCTGTTTTCTTATTGCCTTTGTCCCTCTATTCCAGCTCTTATCAAACTTGGCCTTGGATTATGGCCCCTTTTACTTGTATGTTTCTCCCTCTCTAGACTGCAAGGCCCTGGAGGCAGAGAAGATGTTTTATTTATTTCCTGGCCATCGCTCTGTGTATGTAATAGGCCCGAGATAAGCATTTGTGGATTTGCATAGACTTAGAGTTTGGTACTGGAAAATTCACTTAAATTAGAGTTCAAAGTCAAGGCAGAGGAGTTGAATTTGAATTCACAGTTGCTGGTGGGCATCATGAGATGCCAAATTAAGGTCCTTGAGTTGATTGATCGGGTGATCTTCGCTGCTTCAGAGTTGGAGAGGTTTGACTGACAGGACTGCTGAGAAGCCACCCTGTTCCAGCTTATTGTAGGGAAGGAAGACTGGGCAGTGAGCAGCGGCCAGGGTGGCCTGGCCGGGAGGGACCATTGCTGCCAGGGGAAGGGCCCAGGGTGGCCCCATCTGGGGCTGGTCCTCTGCCCCGGGCGGCTGCCGAGGCCCCTACCTCACAGAGAGCAGGGCCGGGCACGACACACCTCTGCCCTCCACCATTCCTGTTGTGGCCTCTTTGCCTCAGCTCTCCCAGACGCCGCCGTCAGGTGGGAGGCAGAAGCCAGCTGTCTCCTCAGCCCCAGCGCGCAGCTCTGGAGGGTGGTGGCGGAAGGGACCTCCTGTCCCAACACCGCCCTAGGTGCTGTCTCTTCTCTCTGATCTCTGGACAGAACATGTGTTCCTCCCACCCCTGCTGTCACATCAGTGGGTCGTCTTTAACCTTGTTCTCTCCCGTTTCTCTTTCCGTGAGCACTCTTGGCCTCGTCCGTCAGCCCAGGCGTCTGTTTGCCCCTCCATGTGTGGATGGGGCATGGCTGTAGGGCTCACACAGACACGCTGCAGCCCTGCTCAGCTGCGGAGTCAGGTAGGAAGGGCCAGCCTGTGCTGCAGGGATGACCCCAAACCTCCATAGCTTAACCCTGAGAAGGTTCATTTCCTTGTCGTGTATAGTGTCTGTGTGGGCTGGCTGTCACACTCGGAGAGCTGGGCTGAGGTGCAATTCCCGCTGGTGCATCATGGGTACTGCAGCGAGAGGAAGGGGATGTGGCAGATCTCGAGTTTCTTTGCCAGTCTTTGTCCTGGAGGCAGCACGCAGTGCTCCCTCTGGAGCTTCATTGTCCAGAACAAGTCCCCGAACTCGGCTTGATGTCACTCTCACGGGTGTCTGGAAGGAGACCATGATGATTGTCACGCAGTGATCACGACTGAAAAGCCATGTGCAGGCCGTGCGACTTTAGGTGGTCACGGAACCTGCGCTACTCCTTGGACTTAGCTGTAACATAGGGATGATAACAGGACCCCTCTCTTTGGTCCTTGTGAGGATGGAGCAGGTGCTGCCTGCCTGTCTGCTCTCTGCTGCTGCGTGGCACACTTCACGGCGCAGACAGCAGGCGTTGGTTAGCTCCCAGTCTGCAGTCGGGCCGTCCAGGCGGGGCCCATCTGGACTGTCTCCCGCCCTTAGCTGTGCTCAGTGTGACTAGCTGTAGGTCATCCAGCTGATGCTGCTCCCGGAGGGTGTCTGGCTGTCAGCTGAGGTGCCTTCATTCACTTTCAGGAGGCCCTTCGTCCCTTGGCGCGCTAGCCCAGGCTTCTTCTCGTGGTGCAGGCAGGCGACCCAGGGAAAGAGCCAAAGAACAGGAGGATCCTAGAAGCCTGGGCTTGGAACTGGGACACCAGCCCTTCTCCTGCATCCTGTCTGCCGAAGAGAGTTCACAAAGTCAGCCGAGTCGAGGGCCTGGAGGCAGAGTCCACACCGTGACGGGTGGAGCGGCAAGGCCACCTGCAGAGGCTGCGGAGATGGAGTCTGGGCCACGCGTGCACCCAGCCTTCCGAGGTCAGAACGGTTCGCTTCCCTCTGATGTGCAAAATGCACTCCTCCCCGGGAGGACCCCAAGGGTCTTGTCCACTTGCGGCAGGATGGTCAAAATCCAGGATCTCATAATCTGTGTAAAATCCAGAAGTAGCTCCTCTTGATCTAGAACTCTACCAAATGAAGAAGATAAGTGATCTGTCTCCTACACACCCGCCTATGTTGGTGCCACAGGGACAGCCCGGGAGGGGAGCAGAGCAGCGATAAATACTGGGATTTGAAACATAGTAACTCTGAAGCCCTGCTGGGCAGTGATGCTGCCTGGGCTCCCCACTCTGGGCTGAGGAGCTTCCTTGTGAGACTGCTGCTCTGCACCCTGGAAACGATCCACCAGCTCATGGTTTTCGGTAGCTCATGGCTCCCCAATCCTGGCTCCCCCATCGGGGGTCCCGCTCCACCCTCTGAGACTTGCTTACTTTGCCATCACACTCCATGGCTACTTCAAAAGAAGTGATCAATGTTAGTGCCTGGGTAGTTTTCTCAGCCTGCTTCCTGGCTGTAGAACGTGAGCGAACCAGAGGCCTTTTGGCAAACGGAACAGACTTGGTTCCTTTTAGCCCAGGCTGACTGTACTTTCACAAGTACAGCTCACGTGAAACACATTGTGGAGTTTCTGTACATTTTATGATAGTCCACTTGGTCTTCAAAGAGCTTCACTCACAATTATTTCAATTTGCACCTCTCATTCTAGATTTAATGCTGCACTTGAGGCTTCTGTGGGATCTTGCCCTTGAGCTGCCTAGTGCCCCTTTGTTTGTCTGGGAAGTTCTGTTGGGCACTGCATTTATTCTTTCAGATGACTTAACAAAAGATCTTATAGCCATCCACTGATTTGATTTATGGTCCCAGGCTTCATTACTTTTAACAGCTTTCTTGTGGAACAATGACATATAATAAAGTGTAGGCATTTAAAATCAAAGTTCTGACATAGGTATATGCTTGCGACACTGTCCCCACAGTCAAGAGAATGGATGGATGCGTCATATCCAGAACCTTTTTTGAAGCATTTCCTGTTTTCTTCTCTTCCACCCACGCTAACCATGGTCTCATCCTGTGCAAACACTTTCTGCTACCTGCCACTATAGATTACTTGGTATTGAACAAATGAAATACAGTTGCGTTTTTGGGAATTTTATACATAAACGGAATCACGCGGTATACTGGTTTCTCTGTTTGTTTGTTGAGGGTCTCTGGCTCAGCATACTGACTTTGAGATGGGCCACAGTGCCCCACTGACTGACGCTTTACTTGTGTTTGCTGCTGAGTAGTGTTCCATTTTGTGGGTGTAGCCGAAGTCGTTTGTCCATTGGTCTGTGGATGAACATTTTGGCTTTTCCCAGTGTTTGGCTATTACAAAAAAAGCTGCAACAGATGTTCAAGGACAAGTCTCCAGTGGCTTCCATTTCCCCTGGTTGAGAGGAGTGGCTGGGGCACAGGGTGGGCGTGCGTGTCTGTTTCAGAGACTGCGAGCTGTTTTCCGAAGTGGTCGTCCGCTTGCACGTTCCCACCAGAACCTAAGACTTGCAGGCCTCGCACCCTTTCTGACCCCTGGTGTGGCACCCCTTAATTTCACCCCTTCTGTGGGCATGTGGTGCCGTCTCGTTGTGATTTGGGGGTGCATTTCCCCGATGACTGAAGGTGCTGAGTTGTTTTCCGGTGCTTAGCTGCCATCCATGCGTCTTCTTCTGTGACACGTCTAGTCCAGGTTCTGCTTATTTTCAAATTGAACTTTTGTTTGAGTGTTTGTATGGAAAATTCTTTGTACATTATGGACACAAATCCTTTACGAAATACACGATTTCCAAGTATTTCCTCCCAGGCTGAGGCTTGCCTCTCTGCCCCTTGAACAGAGATGTGGAAGAGCAAGAGCTCTTCCTTTTGATAAAGTCCTGTATATCAGTTTGTTCCTTTAAGGGTCAGCATTGTATCTAAGATCTTTGCCTTCCCAGGGCTGTGGAGATTTTCTGCCTTTTCCTCTGGAAATTGTGCTGCTCTGTGTTTGACATTTAGGTCTATGGCCTGTTGGCCTATATTGTTCGGTGCAGTGCAGGTACCGGCCAAAGTTTGTTCCTCCTTCCGTCCCTCCCTTCCCTCCTTTTTCCTACAGATATGAATTACCCTGCCAATTTGCTGGAAAGACTGTACTTTACCCAGTAAGCTGCCCCTGCCCCCCGTCAGATCTGAATTCGCAGCCAGAGCACTTCTGCGTTGGCAGCAGGAGGACCTGCGCCTGTCCCCTCCTGCAGAGACGCTGTGAGGACGCTGCTGAAAACTGTCAGAAAGAACTTCTGCAGAGCTCCGGAAGGTAACCGAAGGCCTGCAACAATGGGAGGCATGTTTATTAAAGAGAAAGCTGAATCTCAGTGAAAGCGAAGCTTGGCTGTCTTTTCACTCACTCCTTCCTCCTATTCCTCCTTCTACTCCTATACCACCTCCCAAGGCAGGCCTGAAGCCGTGGCCCCAGTGACTGGGGGCCCGGGATGGGGCTGGGTGTGAGGGGCCGGGTGTGGGGGGCCCAGGGGAGCACACAGGCCCTCAGCAGTGGTGGGGGACACTGTGGGAGCTGGGTGTGGGGCTGGGACTCGGGGCCTGTGGGAGTGTGGCTAGCAGGAGGCCCAGGGACCGGCAGGACCCAGGTCTTGTGCAACCTGACCCACCAGGCTGGGATGGGGCCCGCCATTGAGGGTACCAGAAAGCTATGGTGACTGGTGAGCCGAGAGAGTCTAGAAGCGCCTCCGAGCACTACTCGGAGCCTGTCTTGTGGCAATGGGGAGGTGAGCGGGGGGCATGGTTCTGGGAAGAAATTTACCTTCCCTGAGTCAGGATGCTGAAAGCTGGAGCACTGGGACCCCCAAATTATTGCTAGACCTGGGGCTCCCCTCTTTTGGGCTTGCCTCGCCTCGGTTAAAGTGTGGGGTGGACACCTGAGAGAACACAGCATCAGGGCCCTCGGCTATTCCCGAGGCTCTGCAGGAACCTGGCTGAGGGGAGGTGGGGCCCCCAGGGGCCCTTGGCCATCCTGACTGGGGCCGTCAGGCGTTGCTGCTCAGCGGGCAGGGCATACCCCAGCCCTTCCTGGGCCCCAGACTGTGGCGGTCTGTCCCCTGACCAAAGGATGTCACACTGAGAATTCCTTCCATGTCTCCAATAATCCACAAGGAAACATCTTCCCCCTGCATACCTTTGTCTTCAGTAGACACAGGTCAGGCTGTGGGGAAGCCTCCTGGAGTGTGTGTGTGGGGCCCCCTGGGGCCTCACTCCCCGCGCTGGTGGGGCCTTCATCAGCCCCACCTACTCACCAGAAGGAGCTGGGCCTGAGTGATCCCCACCCCCCAGCCCCGGGAATGCAAATCCAGGAGCAGAGCCAGGGGGGCGTCAGCTGGGTCCAGCCCTAGTGGGTGACTGCAAGCCACTGAAGAAGGGATTTTGGAAAAGGGATTTTTCTGGTGCTCGTTAAATCTTATCAGCGAGGCTCCAATTATGCCACCTATATGCAGCTCTAATTATTAAAATATCCTGAATTGTGATGCTAATAGCAAACTTGATAAATGGAAATGAATTTTTAATATCATAATTTGCCTTTTCCTTTTTATCTGATTCATTTTCTTCCCAGACATCACTTTGTAAGAGCGAATGAGACGTGGAAATGCTCCTTGCCCTCTCTGCTTGTGACATGCTGAGTTAGGCTTGGGCACATCTGGGGGTCCCTCAGGGCTTGTTAGAAGACACGGCTGATGGGCACCGCTCATTGGTTTTGGTGATGACGGACCCGGCCCACTGGGGCGGCCTCATGCCAGCTCCTGGAGGGAGGGCCTCCGGGCTCAGCCAGAGCTGCAGGAGTCGCCCAGGGCCGGCCAGTCTCTGGCTGCCGATGAAGTCACCTTGGCAGCGTCACCCAGCCCTGGCCTCTCGGCCCTCGACTGTTCCCAGATGTTCCGGAAGTTCCCTGGGTATGTCTCTCAGACTCACCGACCACTCTCCCCACAGCTCCCTGGGCCTGGAGGAGATGAACCTGCGCAGTGTCTGCGACACAGGGGAGACCCTGCTTCTCTCTTCTTACCCCTGTCTGCAGGTGCGGCAGCATCGAGTGAGACAGACCCACATTGTTACTTACAGCCCTCCCTTGACCAGACAAAGCTGTGGGAGGAGGACTAATTTATTCACAGCCACGTGGCTCCATTCAGAATCACCCCCGCCCTCTGACCCCTGCAGCTCTGTCTTCTCTCTGGATGAGTGGTCTTCCAGAGGGACCTCAGGCCCAATGTGACAGACTTGTGCTGACCCCATGCCTGTCCCAAAAGGAGCCTGCTGTCATTGACCCCCTGCACTGAGCCCAGTCCAGAAGTGAATTCTGGGGTGTAGCACGTAGCACGCACACCCATTTCAATGTCCAAAATCATGCTTAATGTTAAGTCACAAGTTCAGTCCTGTGCCAAGGAGCCCCTTGGCCAGTCATTGGTCTTCTCACCACAAATGAGTGAGTGAGAAGCCTTCTGGCATGAAGGGGGAGGATGAACCCCTAATTTATCCGAATGCAATGATTCCCTACCAAGTAGGATTTTGCTCATTCACTCAACAAATATTTATTAAGTGTCTGCTGTGTGCCAGGCACCGCTCTGAGTGGACATAGCCGTGAACAAAACAGATAAAAATCTCTGCCCTTGTGGAGTTTACATTCCAGAATGAAAAAAAGATAATAAGCAAACACAATGCCAGGTGTGTCAGACAGTGAGTAACATGGAGAACTGTGCAGCAGAGAAAGGAGGCGGACTAGGAGTGAGCCTGTTGAACTGCACGTGCTCGGGGTGATTTTGGAGCAGCAAAGTGATGAAATGAGAGCACCTTGCAGATATCTGAGGAAGACGGTTTGAGTCAGAGGGACAGCCAGTGCAAAGGTCCTGGGGTGGAAACAGGGCTGGTATGTCTGAGGAACAGACTCACTCAGCTCCACCTGAGTGGTAGGACATGAGGTCAAAGAATTTTATAGGCCGTTTTAAGGACGTTGCTTTAATGTGGGGTGTTACAGGAGGCATTGGAGTGTTTAGGACATGGGAGTGTCAGGATCTTTTATATCCCTTAAAAAAACCATTGTAGCTGTGGTGTTGCATTCAAATTAGGCTGTAGGAGGACAAGGTCAGAATCAGGGAGAAGGCCTCTGCAAAAATCTGGATGGGCAATGACAGTGGCTAGGACCAGGGCTATAATGGCAGAGGTGGGGACAAATGGTCCCATTCTGGTCATACTTGAAGGTGGGGCCAATAGAACGTGGCCAGTGGATTGAAAGTGGAATGTGAGAGAAAGAGCAGAGGCAAGGGTGAGGGCAAGGCTTTGGCTCCAAGACACCAGTCCCACAGCCTGCCTGTGTCAGGGTGGAGAGAGTGGGTGAGGAGCAGGTTTGTGGGAGATCGGGATGCAGGTTTGGACAGGGTGCGTTTGCAGTGCCTGTGGGAGACCCAAGTGCAGGTATCAGACAGCCAGTCGGCTGGGTAAGCCTGTAGCTCGAGTGCAGACAGACCTGTGGGAGCCACCACATGTCCAGGGCGGGTATGGCCAGGGGACTGGAGTGGGATGGAACTTGGAGAGCAGGGAAATGGTGACAATGTTTCCCACAAGTCAGAGACGGCGCTCCAGAAGCCCTTTGCAATACAGGAATAACCTCCTCATTTTCTATTCAATTCCCTTGTCCAAATGTGTGTTTTGACTCTGAAGAAAAGGGACAAAAGTCTTCACTGTAAAGAAGGGGAGATTAACATAGAATTGCTTCAAAATCAGATTCAGACTGTGATCCGCACTTGAGGTGTTTCAGAGAGAACAGCCCAGGAGGACTGCGTTGTGTGGGAAGGTGCCCCCTGCCCGCTGTGAAGGGGGAGGTGCTGTGGTGCCGTTCCCAGGGTCTGGAGGTGGACCTTTCTTTTCTCTTCCTTTCTTTTCTTTTCTCTCTTCTCTTCTTTTCCTTTCTTTTCTTCTCTTCTCTTCCTTTCTTTTCTTTTCTTCCTTCCTTTCGTTCTTTCCAGGGAACAGTTAAGAAAAATCTTTTACCACTTTAAATATCCTCTAATCATGCATATTTATTTCTGTGGCCTGATTTACATATAATTAGAATATCTACAGGTTCTGAGGGGAAACTACATCCTTATTCCGAGCTATAGAAATACAGTGGTGGAGGCTTCTCAGGGAACTGGGAACAAAAAAATGGGAGAAAGGCATCAGAGTTCAATTTTTTTTATACTTTATCAATATTTTCAAGGCTTCCAAACATATTTTTAAAAAGTAGCTATGGGGAGGCAGCACTTCTAGATTTTTCCATCAGTTTTCTAATTAAAACAGGGTTTGGAAAACAGTGCTGTATTCACTGAAACGGTCCTCTGCGTCGGAGGTGCTGTGACGTCTACAACGGTGTGACATCTGAGCAGCGTCACTGGCTCACCTGCAGGTAAGACTCTGACGGGTCCTGTATCTTTTTTCTTTTAATTGAGAGAGATATGATATGTAGGACAGTCCCACACTGACTTTCCTATGGGGACTTCGGCCAGCACAGAGCCCGTGAGGTCAGGGCCCAGGGGCAGCACCATGCCCGAGCCACCACAGTCCCGAGGGGCCCAGGTGTGTGGTGGTGCTCTCAGACCCTGTAGCACCCCAACCCACTCTGCTGGTGTCAGGAAGAAACCCTGGGACAGGCCCTCAAGGAGAGGGCTGTGTAGGGGCTGACTGTGCTTTTTTTTTTAAATCCTCACTTGAGGATTTGTTTATTGATTTTTAGAGTGAGAGGAAGCAGGGGGAGAGAGAGAAACATCAGTTGGTTGCCTCCTGTAGGCACCCCAACCGGGGATGGAATCTGTAACCTGGGTATGTGCCCTGGCAGAGAAGCAAACCAGTAAACTTCTGGTGTACGGGATGACGCTCCAACCAACTGAACCACCTGGCCAGGGTCCGACTGTGCCTGCTTGCTCTGCATTCCCTTGCTGGATGGTATTTTCCGATTTGGAATGCAGAGGAAGAGAGCCTTGCAACCCCATCCACTATGTGTCCCAGGTCAGCCAGATGTTCTCAGGTTCAGTGCATCTAACCTTGACCTTGTCCCCAGAAGAGGCTTTCTGTGCTATGCATCCCAGCTCTTCACTGGGTACAGAAGTGAGGCTGCCTTCTCCATCCAGCTCATCGTACTCCAGAACAAACCTGGACCCCAGCAGCCACTAGCTCCGCAGGGTGACCAAGCTAGGTGGAGTGCAGGCACTGAGAAAGCCACTCTCAGGGGTTCACTCTGTGGCAGAGGCGTCTTATGCTCACTGTCAGTGCAGGGGCCACCTTTGCGCCAGGCCCTGGCCTCTGCCTAGTCCTGGGTGGTGGGGGGGGAGTGAGTAAAATCAGTGAGTGTCACCTGCAGGCCCAGGCATTCACGAACAGATGAATGTCATCAGGGAAACTAAAGTAACAGAGAGCTACCACTACCCAGCAACATCCAAACACTGGCAGCCCCAAACACTGGCAAGGACATGGAGTAACGGCAACCCTCACTCATCGCTGGTGGGAATGCAAAATGGCACATCCACTTCGAAAGCAGCTTGGTGGTTTCTGACAAAACTGAACATACTCTCACCCTACAACCCAGCAATCACGCTCCTTGGTATTTACCCAAAGGAGTTGAAAGCTATGTCTGCCCCAAAGCCTGCACACAGATGTTTATAGAAGCTTTATATGTAACTGCCAAACCTGGGGAAGAACCACAATGTCCTTCAGTAGGCGAATGGATAAACCGTGGCATGTGATGATAGTGGAATATTATTCAGCACTGAAAAGAAATGAGCTTTCAAGCCATGCAAACATGTGGAGGAACTTTAAGTGAATATTACAGAAACACAAAAAGGCTGCATACTTTATGATTCCCAACTACATGGCATGCTAGAGGAGGCAAAACCACGGAGATGGTAAGAAGACCAGTGGTTGCCGGCGGGGGTTGTGGGAGAGAGAGGGCTGGGTGGGTGGAGCACAGAGGATTTTTAGGGCAGTAATGCCATTCAGTGTGACACCATAATCGTGGATACATGTCATTATGCATCAGTCCAAGCCCACAGAATGACAACCCCAGGGTGAGCCCTGGGGTGAACTGTGGACTCTGGGTGGTAATGGTGGCAACACAGGTTCATCAGCTGTGACACGGGTACCCTCTGGTGGGGTGGCGATCATGGGGGGGCTGCGCATGTGTGCAGATAGGGGGCACACGGGGACCCTGTGATTGTTCCTCCTCTTTGTTCTGAATCTAAAACTGCTCTTAAAAAAGTCTTAACAGAAAAGAGAGAAAGAGATGTGGGTAGAGTCCTTTATTCCGTTTTTCTTTGTGCAGTAACAAGGTGACAGAAGTCAGGGTTGGCTCCTGAGTGACCATGAAATGTGGTCTGACCAGGTCTCACTGGGACCCTCACGAGGAGGACAGGGGCACTGCCGTTGGGCTGAGCCACTGCAATTGAAGGGTTTGGGTGTGATGGAGTGTAGCAGAGCCCATCCCATCTAATATGGTTCCTTTCAGAAGACCTCTCATACTTCACGGGGTCTTAGCCAGAGGCGTGGTCTGGACATTTGCTTCAGACAGGGAGTCTCCTGCAGATTCGTTCGGGGCCATTGCAGCCCTAAGTGTTGGTGACAGTTTCCTGAGCCATGGCGACCAGATGCATGTTGGAGCCAACCTGTCCGCACCGGGCCCGCTGGCTGCATGGGTGTGCCGAGGTGATTCAGTTTTCATACTGGGCACGAAATTAAACCGATATCAACCCTAATCAAGGACACACACTCTTCAGCAGCAAGAACAACACCCCATCTCAAACCGTGTGTGCCAGACCATCCTTCATCTACCTTTGAAGTGACGGATGACTCTCAATGCTCATAAAACACCTTGTGGAAATAAAACGGCCTGCCCAGGCAAATAAAATCCCTGACACAGTTACCGCAGGCCCTTTCCCAGGGAGCTGTAACAATGATAGCTAGTTCATTGAGGACTAAGTAGAAAACCCAAACACTGACAAAGCTGCACGGGAGGAATGAATCGCCTGCGGACAGAGCCTGGGTCGGGAAGTGCTCTGAGATCATAAAATATATGGACTCGGGATGGCGTCCGGCAGCCAGACAGCCGGGCTGGCTTCCTGTCGGGGGCCCGCGGGAGCGGTCGGTCGTTCACCTCCTCCAGAGGTCTGCCGGGCTGCCCATCTGCACCCACCTCGCGCCAGGCTCGGTGGGGGCAGAAGGATCAGTAGAGGCAGCCTCTCTCTTAACAAGAGGCCTGAACATCTGCGGGGGAGGTGACATTCATCTGGGGCCACAATGAGCCATGGAGGAGCTGATGGTCTTGGGAAAGCAGATATGTACTGAGGAGTCAAAAAAAGGAGGGGGGCGGGGCTGCACTGGGCTGCAGCTTCAGATCAGGGTCTCCCACCTCCAGTGTCTTCACAGTTGGGATCACTGTCTTAGAGAGGGTGGGAGGCCCTTGATTGGAACCCCCTGCAGTGTCCTCGATGGGCTGCCATTAGATCTATGTTCGAATATTTCCAGGGTTTGGGAACCTGCTGCCTGTCAAAGAAGGTGTGTTGGATGATTCTTTGTCTGAGCCGAAAGCCGCTTTCCTCCAGCTTCTATGAGCCGGTGCGAGGCCTACCCTCAGGAGGACCAGGCGCAGGCGTCCTCTGCCTCCCACATGACGGCCCTGCAGATACTTGCTCTCGGCGCCCAGACTGCACCTCCCCCTAGACCTGACTTGTGCCCCTGGCTGCACACACCTTCCCTCCCAGAAGCACAGCCTGGCTTCCAGACCCTGCCCTCCTGGACCCTGGGCGACCTCCTGGTCTTGTTTCAGTCAGCAAGGCCCTGGGGGGAGCTGTCTGCTGGAGCTGGGCTGCCTGGCAGCCTCCTGGCCTGACTCACGCACAGCGGGGCCCTGCTGGCCTCGGAAGTCCCCATGTTCCGACTCCTCTGTCCTGCAGCGACGTCTCTGGGAAAATCCCCTTTGGGACCTAACTCCTGCGTTGTCCACCTGTGGCAGCGAGGGAGGCCCTGCCAGTGAAACCATCTGTGCTCAGTTTCCCTCCGCTGTCAGTAATGGAGGTACGGCAGGGTTAGCACCTCTGTGGTCTCTGGGTCCACGGAAGGTGTTGGTGAGGAATGCACCAGGGGTATCTTAAACTTTAAAAAAAATAGTTGAAGTCTCATAGGAAGTTGCAAAAATAGTTCCCATGTCCCCTTTGGGCAGCCCCCTCCAATGGCAATAACACTCCCTTAGACCATCATCCGGACCAGGCCACTGGTGTTGGTGTGATGCTCTTAGTCATGGGCCTTGTTGGGACATTGCTGGTTTTCCCATGCATTCTTGCATGTGTACATGTAGTTCTGTGATATTACATGTAGACTGAGTAACCATGACATGGGGGGAAGCAGAACTGTCCCATCACCATGCAGAAACTTGCTCATATTACTCCACACACCCCAATAATCATATCCTTCCCCGACCCTAAAACCTGGCCACCACTCAGCTCTGTCTCTGTCATCTTGTCACTTTGAGAATGCTGTGTCGATGGAGTCATTCCCAGTATGTGAGCCTTTGAGACTGGCTTCTTCCATTCAGCATAATGCCCATGGGTATCTTCCTACAGGTGCCAGAATTGTTGGATGCTTTTACAGTGATGTTATAATGAGCCACTGGCGTAGGGGAGAAAGAGCGACCCCTGCCCCCTGGCCATGAAATGGAGTGCGGTGGCACGAGCTGGGTGGCCCCATGGGGAAGCCCCTGGGCTGCCAGCCTGTGGATGGGTGCACGCGAGCGTCTGCCTTCCTCTTCTAACCGTCTCTGTGCTTTCAAACACGTGTTCACAGGCTGAAGACTTCAACAGTCTCAAAAGGCAGGCATCAAAGTCACCAGTAATTATGCTCATCAACATACAGGGTGTTTTTCTTTCACAAAGCATTGTGCAGGGACAACGGACTGTCATATTTCTAAATCCCCCTGTGGTGCAAGCCTTCGAGGGGTGTCTGCATTCCATGATGGTCTGATCCGGAGAGATGTTTGCAAATTCAGGCTCCAGCCCGACTCTGCAAACTCGGAGGCGGTCAGCCACAGAGTGACAACACCCACAGTGATTCGACAAATATCAGTATTGCTGCTGAGCGTAAACGGAAAAATAAAGCATGTAAAAATTGAGGATTGAGGAATTTCAGGGGAAAGGGGGAAGGGTTTACAGGAACAAGTATAAAGGACACATGGACAAAAACTAGGGGGGCGTGGAAATGGGAGGGAGGTGGGGAGGGCTGGGGGGTGGGCTGGGATGGGAGTAAAAGGCAGAAAACTGTACTTGAACAACAATTAAAATAAAAAATCTAAAAAAAAGAAAAGAGGAAAAAATTGAGGATTAGATGGAAAAGAGAGCTGCTCATGTTTTAGGAATGCAAACGACTATTTAGTGAGCTTATCTATTTATAGCATTGCACTATGCAAGGAAGTTGGGGTTTTTCCACCTTTTGAGGGGTCTAGGAAGTTTTCTAAAGTGGTCCTCAAAAAGTGCATGTGTATTGGCTGTAGATCAGCTCACTTGTTTCAGAGGTTAAGCAAAGTAAAACTTAAAGACATTTTATAAATGTAATCAAATACACATATATGGTTCAATTCTGGTATATAATTATTTTTTAAAGATTTTTATTAATTTTTGTTAAAGAGAGGAAAGGGAGGGAGAAAAAGAGGGAGATACACATCGATCAGTTGCCTCTAACACGTGCCCATACCAGGGACTGAACCTGCAACCCAGGCACACTCCCTGAGTGGGAATCGAACTGATGACCTTTAGCTTTGTGGTACGACATCCAACCAGCCGAGCCACACTGGTCAGGGCTATAATTATTTTTTAAATGCAACACACGTTTATTGAATGCTTACTTTGTGCAAAGCCTCTCTGACCAACACCCAACAACTATTGGTTGAATATATGATGGATGAATAAATGAAGGTACAAGGAACGATGAGTAAGAATGAGACCAGGTATCTTCGATTCTTAAATGAGATAAATGATGGACCACACACAAGGCCCTAAAGAATCTGTTATTATTCCCTTACTTAATTACAAAGTTAACTTTATGAACAAGAGCTTTGTATTTTGTTTAACCAATGCTAAGAGATGATCAGTAAATACCGGAGATCAGGTATTACGCGCCCTTGGTGGAAATAGTGCTACTGTCTCCCTCATTAATGCTCCGGGTCAGGCAGTAACGCCGCCTAACTACCGCTGAAGCCAATGCTGTTTCTTACACTAACACTGGCACTCAGCACCCACCTGTTTGAGCCCCGGTTAAGCACGAAGCTCTGCGCTCGGCATCGCGAGCATGGCGCTGTTTCACCTTTGCCTCCACCGAGCGAAGCTACCACCCATGTCTTTAGAAATGAGAAACCTGAGGCTTGCAGCACTTCCCAAGGTCACGGTGACAGTAGGCAGAAACATCAGGGCTTGATCCCTGGTGGCTGTCTCCGAGGCGGGAGCTCATAATCTCCTTTCCTCTTCCCACACTGTTGTGCTTCTGTCTGTTCATTAAAGCCAGTGTGAGCGGCACCTGGAGTGGGCCTCACTGGATTTACTCTGGTCCTCAGAAGCAGTAATAACTGCTGTTTTCTATCAAAGACTTCCTAACTCAGACTCCTTCCTTGATCTGTCTAAATTAGTGAGTGTGATTGTGCATAAAAGAAAATTAGGACGCCGGGCAGACACGCAGGCAGGTGCAGCAGAGAAGCGATGGACTCCGGGGGGTCAGTGGCCACACTGACAACAGTTTGCAGTGACCCCCCCTTCACATGGCCTGGGGAGAGGGGCAGCTGGGGACCCCGTGCATTCTGGGCATGCGGACTGCGTGGCACAGGGCCCTGGACCGCGCACAAGCACTGCAGCCTTGACCACGCCAGGTGGGTTGTGCCCACCGTCCCTCAGAGGACGGGCAGGGACCGTGGTGACCCAGGGCAGCCCAAAGATGCCTGTGCAGGAGGGCTGTCCCTAAGCATTGGGGGGTGGCTAAGAACACGGGCTCTGAAGTCCAGCTGCATGGGTGTAGCCTCCCTGCTTTGTAGCCTGGGGGCTTGGGCATAGCGTGTAACCTCTCTGAGCCTGGGAGTCCTGGTCTGGAATCGAATCGTGTGTGCCCACTTCAGAGGATTCTATAAGGCAATTCATATGAAGGACCAGTGGGATGGCCCAGTGCCTGACACGTCTGCCAGTGTGGCTGTCAAGGTCGCTCAGCCCTCTGTTTCACCCTCTGCTGGGGTGGAGGGAGTGAGATGAGAGGGAGGATGCGGGTGTGCTAAGGCCACATGGCCTGTGAGAGGCAGGGCTGGAGACGTGAGGAATTGCTTCAAATGCACATTCAGACGAATTCACGCCAGACCGTTTGCGGAGAAACGAGTAGATGGAGCCCCCCTGGAATCTCCTTCCTGCCCAGCACAAGGCTGTCTTGAAGAAGCACAGAAGCGGAGGAGGAGGGGCTGAGTGAACAAATGAATGAGGACGGAACACAGGGATAATGAGCTTTCTCCTATGGACACTTCCCGCCCCATGCCGTGGGAGGGGCATCCGAACGCAGTGTGGTGCTGAGGCGCGCGCCGGAATAAATCACTCATGTTTCATCTTCCCGGGCCCTGGCAGGCCGGTTAGGCAGAAGGTATCAGATATAATTTCCCCTGCACTGCCTTTCGGCTCGGGTCACTCTCAGCACGGACCGTGGGGGACTGCAAAGTGCCTCATGAATTAATAAGGGGACATCAGCTTATCCGGCCTTTGCTGCCACACTGACTTCATTGCAGGATTTGACCACCGTAAATAGCACAGAACTCATTTCCTGCCGGAGGTGCGGGACAGTTAATCCTCGGTGGAGAGAAGAGATGGTATGGAGGGGGGCAGCTGAGCAGAGGGGGGCACTTTCTGAGGAAGAGATTTCCAGGCCAGTGTTCCAACAATGGTGTCTCCCTACAACCTGAAGGCTTTGGGTTCTGGGGAGGCCTCTGACTGGGCGGGGGTGCCTTGCAGTGTGAGCTTGCCCTCAGGAAGTGGTCTGCCCAGGAGATGAGGCCTCAGTGACAGAACACTGTGTCAGCCACAGAAGCCCGTGAGTTGGGTGGTGATGTGCTGGACTCGAGGGAACTGCAGAATTGCTTCCCTCCCTGCAGCTTCTGTGGGCTTCCCGCCTGCAGAAGGGGGAGGCTGAGCTGCACCATGACCAAGGACCCTCCTTACGCTCACAACCTACAACTGGACACACGACGCATGTGCTCTGGGGCTTGGACGTGCGCGCGTCTCGTTTTGTGTCAGGCCGGAAGGCGGTGGCGTCTGGCACTCACAGGGGATGCGCACATCTGTAGAGGGAAATACGTGGGTGAAGGGACCCACTCTTGGCACTGACGTAGGACGTCAGGCTAGATGATTTTATAATCAAAATAAAACCCCCAGGAGATGGGATGTGGGCAAGGTGCCCATTGCTGCCATGATTACTGTGGGCACTTCTAACAGGTCCCGTCTTCACCACATTTGCGTTCATTGAATACATCCATTGAAAGACCATCTAGGTATCGGTGCTAATCTGACCAAGTGTGAATCCTTGTTCTAACTTTAGAAAGTCAGTGCGAGGTAGTTCCTTTCTCTGGCCTGCAGGGTTAGTACCCTGCAGATCCTTTGAGGCTGGGGGAGTGGAGACTGGTGAGGGAATGGCGACCTCGCTGGCAGCTGTGCTGAGCTTCTTCCAGGCCTAGAGCTGTGCTGGGTCCACACTAGGCGGGCGGTAAATGCCTACTTTACTGGGTGGATATGTGGCCCCTCTCTCTGGGGGCCAGCCCAGGAAGAGACAGTCCCCCCTCGAAAAGGTTGATCTCCATGGCTTTAGTGAGAGGATACCCCCACCCTGGCCCGGGGGATGTGCTTGGGACCACCAATCATTAACCAGGCAGCAATTCAGTGCTGCCCCCGGGACTGCCACTGAATGGAAACTTTTACCCTAGCACTAATTGGCCCTAAACTTTTCCAATTCTTATTCTGCTTTTATTCATTTTGATTCCTTCCTCCCTCCCTCCCTTCCTTCCTTCCCTCCTTCCTTCTTTCCTTCTCTCCTCACCTGAGCACATGCTTACTGATTTCTTTTAGAGAGGGGGGAAGGGAGGACGAAAGAGGGGGAGGAAACATTGATGTGAGACAGAAACACTGAAGTGTTGCCTCTCAAACACACCCCCACTGGGGGGCTGCACCTGCAACTTAGGCACGTGCCCTGACCAGGAATTCAACCTGTGACCTTTCAGTTTACAGAATGACACTTCAATTAACTGAGCCACACTGCCCAGGGCTTATTCTGCTTTTAAATGTCTATTTATCATCTCCTTTTTTCACGCTTTTAGGGGCTGCTCATTGGCAGGTACCCAGTTCTAGAATTCCCCCTCTTACTTTCATGGTCAAGGCTGCTCGTGTCTGTGAGCTGGGCAACCAGATCATCAAGAGTCTTGGAACCGGGCATGACCTTAAGTAAAACATTACATAAACCCTAGGGGGGGTAGGACGAGGCTAGAATGAATGGATTTCTGGAATTCTGATGAGAAATGTGCATAAACCTTTTGGCTTATAGAAGGAGGCCACGCACACATCTTTGCCTTCTGCTGGGCCCTTGGCTGCGTGCTGTGTCCGAGAAAGGAAGGAAGAAATGACCCATGGATTTGGGAGGCAATTCTTCAGATACCTTCCCCAGAAAAGTGCCACTTACAGTTTCAATACAAGGCTTCTGAGTTGTCCCCAAGCAGGCCCCGAGCAGACTCTGTCCCTGCCAGTGTCCTTGTCTCTGCTTCCTGGAAGCAGGTGCATCCCTGAGGAAGGTTGAGACACGTGGACATACCCTCCTTTTCTAGGGTCACTTTCTCATAATCCTTTCTGGGGTGGGGGGAGGAGTCCAGAGGGATGGTCCACTTACAGAACTCAATATTGCTGAGGCGACACAGACCGAACCCAGATGGTTTAATGGGGTGTTCCGTAAGCAGTGGGCTGTTTGGGTGTTCGGGGTGTGTCTCCCAACCACTGCCCCCCTATCTTCTCCTAGTGTCCAGGTACTTCCACTAGTGTCCGGACCATGAGAGTCAACGGGAGAGCCAGCTGGGTGGGGCACAGATTTTTTTAACTAGAACCCGATCGAAGGAATCCTCAATGCACAGTAGGCCCTGGATGTGGGGTAGAAGACTGGGCAATGCCCCCTTTCAAAGATCTCACTCCGCTGGTTCTCCCTGTGCAGGCTGCATAGCGTGGCGTGTGATGGGGTGGAGTTAGACCTGGGTGACTGACGGTCGACGGGCCCCTCTGCGTGAAAGGAGATGATTTTCATAGGGTCCCTCAAACAGCAGAAACCGGCCCGGTTTGCTGAATCTCAGAAGACTTCACAGATACTGTGCGGGCAGCGGGAGGGCGTTTCCCAGTCTCACCCCAGGCTTGCTCTCTTCCTTACCCCCGCCCCCACCCCCCCCCACCACTCCTGGCTTCTCCTCTCAGTAGGTGGCACCGCATTCACCCAGGCACTGGGGCCTGACATCTGGCCTCCCTCCTTCACTCATGTCTTGCTCTTTCTTATACCTCATGTCCATCAATTCTTGACAGTTCCGGCTCAAAAATATGTCTTCGATCCAGCTCTTTCTCTCCACCTCTAAGGGATCACTGCCACCCCTCTTCCCTGCCCGCCCAGAGGACTGCAGCAGCCTTCTCCCCCGGCCCCCTGCCCAGCTGCTGCCCACCCGTCCCCAGAGGGGTCTACACAGAACCTTAAATTGGCTCACGGCATTCCACTGCTTTCAGCCAGCAGGTCCCTTCTTGTTACAGAACAAACCCCGAGGCCTTACCGCAACCCATTCCAACCATACGGGACATTGTTGTGTTTCTAGAATATCCTGGCATGTTCCCCACCTTAGGGCCTCTGGCTTTGCTGTCTCCCCTGCTGGACACTACCCCGAGACCCGTGCAAAGCAAGCCCAAAGCCTGCGGAGAGGTCACCCTGGGCCCCTGGGGGAGGGGGTGTCAGCAAGAACTTCAATTCCTCCGCAGGTCTCAGGGCGCCGTCTCTGCCCTGCCCCACGACTAAACAGAAAGGGAACACTTTAACTTTGTGCTTGCACGTTGGAATGAAGGAAAGGAGGAGGGTTGGAACAGTCTTTTTCAGCACAGCCGCAAACTTGAACTCTGGTGACCAGAGGGGCTGCTGCAGCCTCGAGCCCAGGTCACACACGTCCCCCTGACGCCCAGGCATCCGAGCAGTGCAGATGCCCTTTGCTTCTGGCGAAGCGCGAGCCTCCGGCCCGGCCCAGAAGGACCCGTCTCACAAAGCACACCTCTCTCCTCTGCGACACTGTCATTCGTTTTGATGACCACTTGAATTTGGGAAATGTTTTCAAAATTTACTAGGAGAATAAAGTATTAGAAATGTTAGAGAGAATAAGTCGTCTCCCTGCAAAGCATTAAAATAGGAATAGCTGTGTTTTGTCCTTGGGAGTCTCTGCCAGCCGCTCTGTCCCTTGTGGACGGCTGCCGGGCCGCCCAGCCCCACTGTGTGGCCCGGCGATGCCGACGTCACTGTTTTCTCTCTCATCCCTCTGAGCTCCGCGGCCCATGCTGCCTTTGGTGCAGGATCTCTCTTCATTAAACAGGACAATCCATTAGTCTTGCTCACGCTGCACTACATCATTAGGCAGCTTCTCATAAGACAGGGCTTAGTTCCGGAGGCTTTTGCCAGCTCTGGGGGAGGGGCGCCCACCGGGCGGGTGACCTTCTCCGCCCGGGCTGTGGGCTGAGCCCTCTGCTCATTGTGAACAACTCCATTGCAAGGGGCCCCTGTGACAGCATGCGCCAACCCCTAATTTTGGGAATCAGAACGTGAGGCGCAGAGGGGTGTCCGGCAGGCCCGAGACCACGCCCCAGCTTCCTGAAGAAGGGTTGGCAGAAGGCAGAGGTCGCCCGAGGCCCAGGGTCCCGGCCCTGTGCCTACACCGTGGCCCCAGGTCTTGGAAAACTCTAAAGGACCCTATATATATTTTTTTCTTTGGGATGGAAATATCTTTAAGGTTTTTGATGATGATAACAGTAAGAGAAACTTGCCTGTTGCCAAATGTGAAACAACGCCAAGGCGACGTGCTACTGCCTTACCGGCGCCGCCCTCGGAGAGCAGGCAGCGCCTGCGTCGAGATTCCGCAGCGTCTGTTTCACGCACGCACATGATGGTGGAAAGCTGGGGTTCCTGTATCCTGCTTATTTTACTTTAGAATATATGGGCACTCTCCCGCTCCCACACTTTCTGAAAAAGAAGTTCAAAACTTAAATATGCAAAAGTGGATAATCAGCATCCATTTTCCAAGGTGATTGCAATCTCAGAGATCTTAAAATTATTCTGGCATCTCATTCACATTCTTCCAATTTGTTCTCATACTTTGCAGTCGAACATAAAGTCCACGAGCTTAACGCTTCTTCCTTGTGGTGCGCCAGTGATTTCTTTGGTTCAAATT
>PVIA01015456.1:0-22659 GCA_004024845.1 Tonatia bakeri
AGTGGAGGGGCAGATAAAGTGCTTCTCAGATAAGGTCAAGTTAAAGGAGTTCATCAAGCCTTTATTTTATGAAATGTTAAAGGGACTTATCTAAGAAAAAGAAGATAAAAAACATGTATAGTAAATGACAGCAAACTCACAATTATTAACAACCACACCTAAAACAAAACCAAAAAGAAACTAAGCAAACAACTAGAACGGGAACAGAACCACAGAAATGGAGATCACATGGAGGGTTAGCAACAGGGGAGTGGGAGGAGGAGAGGGGGGGGAAAGGTGCAGAGAATAAGTAGCATAGATGGTAGGTAGAAAATAGACAGGGGGAGGGCAAGAATAGTCTGGGAAATGTAGAAGCTAAAGAACTTATGACACATGGACATGAACTAAAGGGGGAATGTGGATGGGAGAGTGTGTGCAGGGTGGAGGGGAGTGAAGGGGGAAATGGGACAACTGTAATAGCATAATCAATAAATTATATCAAAAAAAAAACAAACAAAAAAACCAATAGTTTTCCTGTTGCTTTTTGACTCCTAGCAGGATGTTCTCAACATTATTGCTCTGTGCAAATAATTTAAGTTGGTAAGATTTTCATTCAAGCAGGAAACACTGACTGAGCACCCCCATCTTCCGAACACTGTGCTAGGCACTGGGGACCTGGAGGCGAGCACAGCGAAGCTCCCCGCCTTCACAGAGCTGACATTCTGGGAAGGGAGACTCCTGCCAAATCCCTACAGAGTCTGCAATGGGCCCTGGCTGGGGTAGCTCAGCGGACTGAGCGCGGGCTGCGAACCAAAGCATCGCAGGTTTGATTCCCAGTCAGGGCACATGCCTGGGTTGCAGGCCACGGCCCCTAGCAACCCCACATTGATGTTTCTCTCTCTCTCTCTTTCTCCCTCCCTTCTCTCTCTAAAAATAAATAAATAAAATCTTAAAACAAAAATAACGCTTTCTTAAAAAAAAAAAAAAAAGAATCTGCAACGTCACCAGACTCCGCACACTAACTGTAAAGGTGTATGACTGTTACCAGAACACGCGTGAAGAAAAGCAGATGGGCATGGATTTGAATGATTTTTTCGAAGAATAGATACAAGCTTAATATTTTCTATTAAGTGATAATATCAACACTGGTTTTATTTTTTTTATTTACTTACTATTTTAAATATTTTATTTATTTACTGTTAGAGAGGAAGGGAGGGAGAAAGAGGGAGAGGAACACCAATGTGTGGTTGCCTCTCACGCACCTACTGGGGACCTGGCCTGCAACCTAGACTGGGGATCGAACCAGCAACCCTTTGGTTCACAGGCTGGCACTCAATCCACTGAGCCATATCAGCCAGGGCCATTTACCTATTGATTTAAAACACACTGATCGAGTCCCTGTTCTGTGTGCCCAATGCTATTTAGGTGTGGGGCAGTGGTTAGCAAAAACAGATTCAGTAAATCTGAAAAAAGGTCAGCTCCACCCTCACAGAGCTTAAAATCTAGTAGTGGAGAAAAATCAAGTTTTCTAAAAAAAAGGTATAATCGCCAATGGTCATCAGTGCCAGGAAAGTCAAGTGCATGAAGCTGTAACAGCGTGTGAAATTGGGGACACGATGGTGCAGGGGGTCAAGAAAGGCACCTGGGAGGCAGTAATATTTGACCTGAACCCTGCCAGCTGTAACATGAGCAAGAATTAAATACCTGGGGGTACACATTTTTCAAAGTCGCTTCAGAAAATAGACAGTCCAAGACTAAACCAAGAAATCCCTCTGGACATAATGTCAGGAGGCACAGCCCCATGCACTCAGTCTAGAAAGCAATCCCCAATCTCTCTGTAAGACTTCAAAATGGAGCCACAGCCAGAGAAATTCCAAGGAGTGGAATCTTTATTAATATGAAAATTGTGGCTACTTTGACACCTGGCTACTTCATTAATTATGTTAACTCAATGAAACAAGAAGTTTTCACAGAAAAAAAAAAATGAGCAGGAATTATTGAGACATGCTGAGAAAAACTGCACGCCTCCACAGTCCCTGGAGAGTAGATTTCCACAGGAAACCCCTCAAGAAGCCATGTCCATTAGAAAAGAATGTAAACCTGAGGCCTGGGCACCTGGCACAAAGACAGCCTCATTTTACCCCTTAGCGATTTTTATTTTACCCAATCCAATGATAGAAGAATGTAACCAGAACCTATTTCCACCAAGTTAATTTCAAGATATAAAGACCTTTAGGTCTTCTTTAAAAGAAAGGAAATCTCAGAAATATAACAGAGCTATATCTACTATTTTATACAATGATTCCAGCAAGCACATACTATAGGAAAAGTTCCCAGGGAGGGTGCTAGATCAGAGCAGTTACAAACTGATATTGAAACAGAATCTGCCCTGGCTGGTGTAGCTCAGTGGATTGAGCATGGGCTGTGAACCAGGCATCACAGGTTCGATTCCCGGTCAGGGCACATGCCTGGGTTGCAGGCCATGTCCCCCAGCAACCACACATTGATGTTTCTCTCTCTCTCTCTCTCCCTCACTTCCCTCTCTAAAAATAAATAAATAAAATCTTAAAAAAAAAAAAAAAAGAAACAGAATCAAGAAGCAGGATGGAGATTAAGGGTTGATATTTAAAACAAAAACACTTCTTTTAGAATCCAGGTGATATTTCATCAATGTGAAATAACTGAACATCCGATTTTAATAATACAGATAATAGCCCTGACTGTTGTGGATCAGTCGGTTTGGTGTCGTCCTGTGGACCAAAAGGTCATAGGTTCCATTCCTGGCCCGTACACATTCCTGGGTTGCAGGCCAGGTCCCTGGTTGGGGGCGCATGGGAAGCAACTGATTAATGTTTTTCTCCCATATTGATGTTTCTCTCTCCCTTCTTTCCCCTCTTTCTAAACACACATCAATAAAACCTTTAAAAAAATACAGATAGTATCCTTTTATGTTTTTTTTTTTTTACATTTTCGGACAATTTTTAAAAATTGAGATAAAATTCACCATTTTAAAGTGTACAATTCAGTGCTATTTTTAGTATATTCACAAGTAGGAGCAACCATCACCCCTACCTAATTCTAGAACATTTCTGTCATCCTAAAAAGAAAACTCATGCTCGTCTGCAGTTACTCTCCACTCTTCTCATTAATCTACTTTCTGTCTCTATGGATCGGCCTTTCTGGATATTTTCAGAGACATCTTAACATTCAGCTTTACGCCATTCTGATATGTATATCAAATACAAGAATTATCCATACTCACATCCTCAGATTTCAGTACTTCAGCCCTTTCCACATAGACCAGCTGGCAAACATCGTCTTCTATTGAGTTGAACTGGCGACCATTGCACGTCATGTAAAAACTATCTGCATCGGCCTGGGCACACCAATGGGGAAAAGGAAAAAACTGAGAGAAATCCTGAATCACAGTCTTATGTTCACAATGCATGGGTTCAATTATTCTCCTCATCACCTTTTCAATTTTAGACTTGAGAGAGAGAGGAACAGTCAAAAGTAACATCTATGGATGTGGGCAGCGGTTCATGGGCTAAGCGGACTCTGCCGGTTAACGCTCCACATCTCTACAATGTTTCCTGATACATCACGATTTACCGTTACCAGCAGAAGCCACTGAAGTGCAGTCAGCTGACAGCCAGTATAATTTTAATATTCAACCAGCAACAGCCAACATTTCCCTGGACAGCAATACTTTCCCTCCAGTCAGCACTGTCACAGCAGCTGAACGTAAACACGTATTTTTGCAAGGCTCGGAACCATATCCTAACTGACGATTGTCAGGGAATAGTGTTTTTAAAAAAAGTTAACATCTATGTTTGAAAAAGTAAGAGACCAGGGGAACTAGTATGGAGTATAAAGCTAACTTCTCTTCAATAAATCAAATAATAACAACACACGATAGAAAAGGATCCCATTAGATTCTAAACAACCTAGAATGTAATGCCAAAAGCAAGATGAACGAGCCTTTAAAATACCAACAGTCTCTCTCTCTTGGAGTGGATGAAATCGGAAGTGGTCCCTTGCAAAGGCATTTGTGAATATGAACAAGTAAACTAAATCTTCTAGACTAGACTAGCCTTAGTAGAAAATAACAAAGAGATGATTTCAGTTTTCAAACTCTGTAATTTTTAGAGGCAGCGGAGAGGCCAAGGCTTGTCTGGATCTTATTCCCATTGGCCATTAGCCCAAACACAGGAAGTTGTGTGCTCTGGCCCTATCAACACAGACAGGCTGCTTGGGCGTAAGGGGTGCTCTGCATGAGGAAATGCCTCATCATTAATATCTAGGAAGATTTCGAGTCTGTACCAGGCGGAAATTGTCTTGCAGGTCTACCCTCATGTGGTTTTGAATCTTAGCAGTAAAAGCTTGTAAGTGTTTCAGTAGCTTTTAATTTCACTCTGATGATATAATCAAGTATGGGCTGATTATCCTTTCTTTCTCTTTCTTTTTTGATTTTAGAGAGAGAAAGGGGAAAAGTGGGAGAAACAGGAGAGAAACACTGATGTGAAAAACAAACATCAGTTGGCTGCCTTCCACAGATACTCGGACTAGGGACTGAACCTACAACCCAGGCATGTGCCCTGACATGGAATCCAACCAGCCACCTTTCAGTTTGGTGGACAGCACCCAACCAACTGAGCCACACCGGCTGGGCGATTTATGCCTTCCTAATATGAGAAGGGAAATAAACAGCTGAGGCGGGATGACTAATTCTGCACAGTTATATTTAGCAGGGGAAAGGAGGGGTTTTCTTTCAGAAAACAACCTGTGTATCGGGTACAGTGCACTTATTAACTTCAAAATGCTACAAACTAGTTTTTGGATAATACGTCTCTTTAATACTAAGAAAAGGCAACCTACAATGGCTTTCCCCATTCTTTAAGAGAAATGGCTTTTCTTGAAATGCTTAATTGTTAAGTAGAAGCAGTAACTAAATTACTGCCATTACGCAATTTCTTGCAGACAGCAGCTATCTTCCCTTCCCCACAGTTTCATCCCACGCCTGCAGGAAGAGGGACAGACCTCAGGGATTAACGTGAGGGCTCCATCCCCGCTCAGCCATATTATTCCAGGCGGTGTAACCCTAAGCAAATGACCAACCTTTCTCCCTGTGCAGCCAGTCTCCTGGTCTGTGAAACAAGGATGACAACAGTGCCGGCCCACCTCACAGGGATGCAGCGAGGGTGAATGAGATGATGCACACGAAGTGCACAGCACAGTGAATGGCACAGAAGAAACAGTCAATAAAGGCTGCACATCATCACTGTCCTTACTGTTACACCCGCTACCACTTGCCCACTGTTCGCAAAGCTCTTCAGTGACCTCGGAAGGTCTCCTGACAGTCAGTGAAAGTGGCTGTTTAAGTGCTTTTCTGTTCTCAGCTTATAAAGTCTAAGTCTCAGGAAAGTTGAAACACTTGTTTTTAAATGTCTCCTTCCATGGCAGGGTGCTCTCAAAGTTTAGAGAGAAAACTGTGCAGCCTCTCGTACACGGAACTCCATACTCAGGGTTCTCGTTCTGCGGGCCATGGAACAGGTGCGCACACAATCCAACTCTCACTTCTCTGTTTTCCTTCCCAGGGCCAATGAATGGCTGCTACTGCCGCCAGCTCTGCTCCCATGATGAGGAACAAGGAAATGATAAGTGGGCCTCGAGTCATGGGCTCCTTTCCACCCACAAATCTTGGCAACTAGTCAGGGGTAATGGCAAGTGATCCTACAGACATACTCATTTTTGTCAATCTGAAAATTGGAACTATTTATCTGGGGCAAATTCAGGAAGCCTGTTTATCAATGAGGTAAGATAGAAGTAGTTTTTAACAAAGCTGCATTTCAAAATTAATGAATAAACAAATATAACAGGTTGTTAAAAAACAAATGAATGAAGCCTACAGATAAGGTAGTTCTTTAATAACCTGAATACCTAATGCTTATCTCATTTTTACATTCATATAGCAATATGCATACTCATAAGAACGAACATGTAAAACTAAAAGAACCTTTCTAACATCTTCAGAACTGAGACACAAAGCAAGTATCGCTTAAAGCAACTAGTGAAATGGAGTGTATGGCAAACCTTCGCACAAATACTTTTAAAAACTGAAAATATCACCATTCTTTCAGTGTTTCTGTCTCTCTATTGCAGTGATTTCCAATCAGAATTCTAAAGCGTCTTTAACACTTCAAGAAATGTCAGGAAAATCCTTCACCACCAAAATAAAAAAAAGATTTTATTTTCTAAAATGTGCCAAAAATGTCTTTTAAAAAGAGAATGAAAGAAGCAGAGGCATAATGTTATAATGGCACATAATAATTAGTGTCAACTTTTAAAAGTTCGGAAACTACTGTTCTACTGGAATAGTTACCATTGGACAAACACACACACACCCCGCCTTACCTTTCATACCCAACGTGATTTGTAAATTAGAATTCAGTGTCTGCTAACGAATTTAGAAACATTTCTAGAATTACAATACTGTAGAAGATACGTATAAATCTTAAGTGCAAAATATTGTAAATTACACACACAGCTAGTATCAAACAGTTTCAAAAACACAGTTTCTGTGGCAAAGAGATTTTTAATATCTTAACTTTTACCTGTGCACTAAACTTTATCAGCACCATATATTGATTTGGAGTAGAGTCTCTGATGATTTTCATTTGTTCAATTACTTCATTAAATGGGGCGACAAACTTCATAAGGTCATGACTGGTCATTGTAGCAGGGACTGTGAGAATACACAGCATGGCACTGCGCCTCACATCTTCTTTTAAGGAGGTCATCTTACTAATGAGACAATAATCAGACTGTCTTGAATAGATGAGGTATGGTTAATTCACACTAGACAACTCTTATGCCCAAGAAAATAGGAAAAAATAAAACTTATAATATTTCATAAACCAATTTAAACAGACTATTATTTTACCAGAAAACCCACACTACATGGGTAAACGCAAAATCTCTTAAACATATCTGCAATGTTTAACATAAGCTTCGGAATGTTCTACATCACACCCACCACTAAAATTTTTAATCTTCAGTTAAAGGCCTGTTATGGTTACAAATCTGCATTAGGCAATTTGCAGTTTGTGTCTTATTCTCATTAGTTTTTTAAAATAATCTCTCATTATGTAACTTAGAAGCACAATTCTAAATACGGACTTCTCTGAAGGGTAGCGAAAAGAATGCTAAATATAAGAAAGGGAATTCGGAACCATTCTGAAGATTACTGAAAGTGTTGCTGGGCTGAAATAGCTGGAATAGAGAGGGAAAAAACCTCCCACAAAGCAATTTGCTTTTGAAATGCTGCAAACTCACTTCAACAGCTGTGATTCCAAATGACTACCTAAGTATTCTCTGTTTCCTGGTAGGAATTTCACAAACAAGTTAGGACAAGGGCAGCCTTTAAAGAGATCAGCTCGAAATTATCCCAGGAGCTGATGGCCCAGTTTAAAGATTATCTAGCCAAATGCTTCCTTTGTTTTGGCCTCCTGCAAGCTTTGCTTGGACCACAGAAAAGGGTAAAAAGAGGTGATGAAATTACAACCCATTACCTATTTTCTTAGTTTCTTTCAAAAAGATTTGGTGGAGATGTGAGACTACTGCGATGTTACAAGTCATTTCTATTTTTTTCTTGTCTATCTTCTTTTCTTTCAATTTTCTAATCACCTTGCATGCCTGCCTTCTCAGGGACTATTTTCCTAGAAAGTCTATCTACATGTTTCTTTCATAAGAAGCTCTAATCCAATCTATAAGATTGATCAAATGTAAAACATTTAAGAATTTTCTAACACACAATATAGAAAAGCACTATCTTTTTGAAGCTTAAAATAGCCACTTCCCTTCAGGACAAAAGATTTTCTCTTCCCTAAAACAAAAACTGGACCAACTCAAAAGGAAAATGATTTTTCTTACTTTGTCTTATACAGATGCATGATACCATGAACTATTTCAACGGACGGATTTCCACTGAAGAAGGAAATCTGGTCTGGAAGCTGTTTGGATGGAGAATCGGGAGCAGCATTTATGCTTTCTTTACTCTGACCTTTACTTCTCTGCGCAGTGGAGGATGCTTCTGAAGACTTTCTTTCTTCCATGGTAGCTTTCAGCTCATCTTTCACAGATCAAAAATTAGCAGGTTATAAATTGATAGGAAATATTTGCTTAAGGATTCTAACTAGATTAAAATTCTGAGTCAGAAGAATAAACTTTGACAGAGAAATTGTAATACATTCCATTAAGAACTACTGTCACAGAACGGCTGTGTTTTGGGGGCGTCTCAAATTATAAGTGCTCTCTGCCCCATAAGAACCTCATTACCACCCTCGGAAACTCAAGGATGGCTCTTATAGTTGGCAGTGCCATAGTAAAGGCAGGCACCTTACATCATGCACTTTTAAGTGGGCCATTCAGAGCTGTTAAGTTTGAAAACCAAACCTACCAGTTCTGACCACCTCCATGCTGGACATGTAGTATGCATCCAGTCCCCTGGTTGGAGTGAGCTGGCAGAACGGGGGGACATACAGCATGATTATCTGGGCTCATTCATGATCTGCCACTGACCTAGGTGGTCAGCAGCTCTCCTCACTGATAAGAGCTGTCAACTCAGCTTGTTAGGATTAATTTAGGAGAAATATTTGGGAAGATGAAATGTGGCCCGACAACCTCATGTAAGGCACGGTCAGTGAGAGAGGAGTGTCCCAGAGGCCAACATCACAGGCTCACTGACCGACGTGCGTAGAGCAGACTACCAGAGACGCGTGTCACAAGAGGGTCTAGGGCTTCAGAGAGCATACCTGCGTTGGACCGTATGGTCTCGATGATCACATCCGTCATTTCCCGACGACCAAGATGCTGATGTATGATTGCTGCTTTCTCCCCTGGTGACTTCCCTTCCAAGCAGGCTGCAGCTGAAGCCAGTGTCTTCTTTTTGATCTCCTCATCAGACATTTCCCTGGCTGAAGAACACATGAATGATTAATACCTGATAATAGAACGGGCTCGTCTCCACTCTGAATGTATCCATTGACAGGGTTCCCTTTTCTCTGTTGCTTTCCTCCATCTCACCCCCTTCTGGGGCTCCTGCGGGACCCAGCTGGACAGTCGAGAAACACCCGGTGCAGTAAGTTTAGAAATGCAGGGCTGTTCCACTGAAATTATTCACTTTAAAGCAATTCAATGAGAGTAATAGCTCAAAGAAACTTTGACAGTGGTTATGTCCAGATGAACCAACCATTCTGTAACACCTAGTGCGGTGCAACTGCGTGTGGAGCCCAAAATGAAGGTATCAGGTCATTATCATTAGGAAAACTTCCAATACCTTTAGGGGTAGTCTTCTTAAATACCCTGTGTTACGACTCATGCAAATCTAGGACCACTGTCTTAAGTCAAAGAAACACACAAAATTGAAAGGAATTTGGAGACTTGACTGAACTATCCTTAATGTAAAAGTTGCACCAGGGCAGTGACCAGACCTGTTTTGCCTACCACTAAGCCCGCAGTGCCTACCTAGCACAGGCTGGAAGCTCTTTAAAGGTTTACTGCATAAATGTCTGAATGCATCATGGCTCACCTATGTAGAAATGACTACGTGGCTAATGCAGAGTTGGTTGACTTTCAGAACTCAGAGATCACTGTTAGCCTTTGAAAAGGGCTCATAACTCATTAAATCATCTTCAATCTTTAATTTGCTGTTCCAAAATTCATATACTCAGGAAAGTTTCCAACAACACCATCCCTACCTGCCTCAGTCCCTCTCCCCAAACCAAATGGAGCTTCTTGTTATTGTTTTCCAAACCTGTCTCTTGTTTACCTTCACGGCACTTAGCCCAGTTGTAGTTCTACATTTATTCCGTAATTAATTTATCTGTCTCCCCCAGTGAACTGCTGGCTCCATTACAGCAGGGGCCACGGTCTGATTCTGCATGCGGACTAACGCTCCAGCAGATAGAGAACACTCTGTAAGTATTTCTGGTATGTTCGAGTTAGGTAATTGTTTGAGGTCCAAGGAAGAGTCACAGCTGCATTCCCAACCTAAGGAGGCCATGTGACTGACTGCTAGAAGAACTCAAGACTCTCAAGCCTAGCTCTGTGAGTTAGAATCCCAGGCTTTCCACTTACAGATCCTCGTGGGCAAGTCATGTAATCAATCACTGGGTTTGTTTCCCAATCTGTGAAAAGGAGCCCCCACCCATCCAACCTAAAAGAGCTGTTAAGATAAAACTAATACACACGGGGCAGCGGCAGCATATGGGAAGTGCACAAACGTTTGTTATAACCATTACCATTGTTATAATACGTGGCGCCTAAAGGAGTGCTTTTTTCCAAAGAGGAACGAGCTCGCTAAACCAGGGGCCGTCGGCGGGAATCCAGCCCCTGCCTCCGCAGAGCCTGGAGGAAAGCAACTCACAGAACTCGCTGGGACCCAGGGCGGAGCCGCGACGCGCCAGGTGTAAACAGCGCTCCCGTGGGTAGACGCCAAAGGGAGGGACCCGGAAGGCCTCCGGAGAATGATAAGAGGGGGAACGAGCCCCCTCTCGGCTTCTTCCCGAGGCACGGGCCCTCGCGCGGTCTCTCCCCGCCCGGTTCTTCCGGAGGACAGCCCCACCCACCCACCCACCTACTCAGGGCCCAGAAGCGCGCTACGGGGAAGGCGGCGGGACTCACCCGCGGCGCTGAAGCCGAAGCCGGCGGGGACGGGCGAGTGTTCTGCGAGCTCCAGTCGGATGACAACCAGTGACACACTCATAGGGCAGGCGCTGGCCGGCGCGGGCCCCGGCGGGCTCAGGAGAGGATGGGAGGCGAGCTGGGAGGCCAAGCGGCCCGCGGGTAGCGCCGCCGCCTCAGCGGAGCAGCTCCTCTCACGACCCTCGGAGCCACAACAACCTCCACTTCCGCCTCCCGGGCGCAGAGTTCCTCCTGCGTGGGTCGGCGCGCGCTGCGATTGGCTGGGGTGGCAGGCACGTGGCTGGCGTGGCGGCGTGGAGCTGGATCCCTCTGGACGCGGACGCGAAGAGGTTAGGAAGGAGGAACGTCGTGGGCGTTGCAGGCACTCCTCTCCCCGCCCCCCCCCCCCATGAGGCCGATCGGTGGGTTTGCGCCCAGGCCCGAGTTAACCGACCCGCCAGGCATCGCCTCGGCGCACCTCAGCTGAGAGAACCCCGCTCCGCGAGGTCTGCGAGGTCTGCAAATTGTCCGAGGCACTCGCGTTGCCTCCTTTGGTCGTGTTTGACCGCCAGCTGTAAGTCTAGACAGGGTTGCTTTGTGTCAGCCCGCCTTCACAGAAGGGTACGCCGAGACTTAGGTGGATCCACTCCTCCGAGGGCCCCTAGGATGAGTGGGGACTGGACTGCAGTGATTTCGACTCCGTTAAGCTAGGGCGGCGGGCTGGTTGAGCGCAAAGTGCTGGCGATAGATCCGGGTCTTGCTCCCCTGCCCCAACTCTTCACAAACGTTTACTGAGAGCCTAGGGCACTGTTGGGGGTGGGGTGGGGTGGGGATACCTAGGTGAGTAAGATAAATACCCAGTTCCTGTTCTTAAGGAGTCGTCCTTGAACACCAGTTATATGACCTTGGTCTAGGTTTTGCGTAAAATCGGAATAATATTCTCATACAGCTGTGAGGATGAAATGAATAGAGCCTGTGACTCTGTACACATCAGCTTTTCTGAGATCCAATATTCTTTCCATATGTCTTTAGCATATAGGTAGTCACAGTCAATACACAGCGGCACATACATGACCGGTGTGTGCTCTTCTAGTAATGCTGTGATATCTAGATGTGTCACAGCATATCCTGGACATGTGACGGTGTGTAGACTATATACACACAGCACGAACTAGGATGTATGTGTGTATGTAAGTTGTGACAGTGCCCTATGAAATGTGTTTCAGTATACACTTTATATCAGGGTTTCTCAGCGTTTTCACTGTTGACATTTTGGGTTCTGATAATTCTTCTGGGTGCGTGTGTTTCCTGTCCTTCATGAAGTGTTTAGCAGCCTCCCTGGCCTGAGCCTCTGGATACCAGGGACACTCCCCAAGTGGTGACGATCAAAATGTCTCCCGACATTGCCAAATGTCTCCTTGGGGTCAAAATTGCCCCGTTAATGATCACTGGTTTATGTGAAAGTACGTGTGCCATGTGCACACGGTACACTCATGGCATGAGAACTTGTGTGAACATTTTATAGTGTATTATAGCAGTAGAGAGCATTTAATAGTGTGCCAGGTACTAACCTGAGTGCCTTACACACTTTACCTCATGTAAGAAACACCCATGTAATAGTAACAAGGACATTGCGAGAAAAGTACAATACTTGTTCCCATTTACAGAGGAGGAGGCTGAGGCTCAAAAAGAGTGAGTAACTTGCTTAGGATTTCACACTCAGTAAGTGGCAGAACTCGAATTTGAACCCAAGCTATCTGATTCCAGAGCCAACACTCAGTTCACTAAATCATCTTTTTAATGTGCAACTCGATGTGTGTGCCTACTTGTGACAGCATAGTTTAGGTGGCAAATTTGTATTTTACTAATTTCATTGTTTCTGGGAGGCAGAGAGAAGATAGGTATTCTTTGCCACACAGAAGCAAGGTGCTAGTTTCAGCAAACTAGAATTGTAGCTACACATGGGTGGGTTGGTCTTGTTACAGTTCTCTGGGGCTGGCAACAACTAAACCTGTCTCCCAGTTTTCTGAGTCATCCAGTCACCCCTCCTACTCATTTATTCTGAGCATCTTCTGTGCGTCTAGATACTGTGCTAAGCCCTAGGGGATAGAGACACCCAAAAATAAGACAACCCTTGCTTTAAGTAGTTTACCATAATAGGAGCAGATAGACATGGAAACAGCACTGTGTAGTGGGGTAACTTCTAGTGAAGGTATGGAGAAAAAGCAATGGGAGTGAGAAAAAAAAAAGAAGTAACATAGTCTGCCTGGAAAAGGAAAGAAAAGGCTCTCCCAAGGGGGGGAAGCTGAGGCCGTCCTGGAAAAGTGAATGGAAGTTCACAGGCTGACAAAGCAGCGAATGGCAGTTCGATCAGTAGATGTGGCAGGTGGCATGGCCCGGAGATGCGAGAAATGACAGCGTTTCTGTCTCTGAAGGAAGTACTGGGAAGCGGCTAGGATGGAGTGGTCGTCTCTAAGTGGAAAGAAGAAGCAGGCCGGTCACGGGAGCCTTGCCCACACGTCCATTAGCGGGAGTATGTGGAGGACAGTGTCGGCAATGAGGACAAAGGCCAGTCCCTCAGGCCCCGGAGACACTTTTCATTTCTGTTAAGCCCTCACACAAAATGTGTTGGTGCTTTTAGGAACCTATAAATAAATTTCTCCTTCCATTATAAACTTTGGCCGTGGCATTGGAACGTAAGTAAAACTGAAAATGCAAATCAACCTCTACATTTTTCATTTCAAAATTCACTCCCCAATTCAGCAAGTTTCCAATTACGTGAGAAACAGTACATCATCTTGAAGATTTACTGTTTAAGAATCTTTAGATTCTTGGTTTATTGCGTCCTTAGGGTGGCACTGACGCAACTCTCATAAACTTACAGGTTTGCTTACCAACCTGTTTCACGCTAACCTGATTTTCAGTAAGTTTTCAACTACAGAAATCACATAAAAAACAGATTTTCATGAGGAACTGACTGCAAATAGAATTTGCTTTAATTATTTTGTCCTCCCCACCCCGCTGCTTTTTATCTCAGACCTGTAGAGAAGTTTAAAGAATAGTGTAAGATCTCTCAATACACTTCATCATATAACTTTCACCTGAATTGACTATTAATGTTTTGCCACATTTGATTTGTGTCTACGTGTATCCATAGGTATACATATCTGTGTGTGTGTGTGTGTGTGTGTGTTATGTATATGCTTGGTTTTTTCTGAACCTTCTGAAAATAAGTTTGGGCAAGAGGCAATGGAGAACAGTTAGGAAGCTATTGCAGTCACCTGAAGGACGGCTGATGGCGTGATGGTGGCGTTGTAAGTGCTAGGAGCAGGTAAGTACAGGGCGTCTGAGGAACGTACAGCAGAGACTCCTCGTCGGTTCTTTCTGGTAGCCAGAACAGGCTTGAGGAAGGAAGTGACAGATGAAGTATGACCTAAAGGACAGCCTGGAGTTAGCCAGGTAACCAGTGGAAGGGAGCATCCCAGGCCAAGGGAAGAGCATATGAGAGGCTTGGGGGCAGGAGGAGAACGTTGCTTGGGGAAGCTGCATACAGATTTGTGAGTCTAGATCGTCCAGGTTAATGTGTAAAAACTGTGGGAGGCAGATCTTATAGAGCATTTTTAGTCAGGTTAAGGAAGTATGAGAGCAGTGGGAAGCCACTGAAGTTTTTAAATGAGGTTAGGATGTGATCGAATTTACACTTTTGAGAGATTACTGTGGTTGAAGAGCGAAGAAAAAAATGGGAAGGACGTTTGAGAAGAGGCAAGGGGATGATTTCGGGGGCTGTTGCAATGGTCTGTGGGTGAGATACTGGCAGTGAGAGGGGAGGAAGGTTGTGGAGATTTGGGGAGGAAGGTTGTGGAGATTTCGGGAGGAACTGGCCAGCTCCACAGGGTTCTAGCGTGGGGAGCTAGGTGAATGGTGGAGCCCTTTACCAAGCTAAGGAACCCAGGGAAAAGGAGTAGTCGGGGAGGGCAGACACAGCTCAGTTCTGGTTGTGGTTTGGGGTGTTTGTTGGAGGTTGGCGGGGATGTCCAGCCGACAGCCCTGAGCTCCGGGGCTGAGGTCTGGACTGGAGGCGGTGAAGGTAAACTGCCCTGTGCCTTCTCACGCAGCTCTGGCCTCAGCATGCACGTAGGACGGCTTTCCCAGGCCTTACGTCTCCAGTGGGCTTGGAGGGCAGTCTTCCTGAGACACAACCCGTGTGGGCCCTGGGGAGCCTGGCGGTGGACACATTCTGGAGGCGGTCCCTACAGAGCAGTCATTTTTGACATGGGCGGAGTTCTCATTCCTTCTCCAGGGAGACTGGCTGCAGGTGAGCTTTTTCTCTTTCAGAGGCGGGGTCGGGGTGGGGCGGAAGTGGCGGGTGGGCAGGGGAGATGGAGAGGAACACTGGGGCAGCAGTGTGTCCCAGTGGGTAATATTCTGGCTCTTGGATCAAATTCCAACCACCACTCAGTGGCTGATGATGTTGGGCAAATTATTCAACTTCTCTGAGTCTGACCCTCCTCATCATTAAGTCAGGGCTAATAATAGTATCCACCTCTTTGAGGCTTGAAGAGAGTGAAATAAGGTGGCCCACAGCGAGTGTTCAGCTCACCCAAAATTCCCAGCACGTGATGAGGTGCCATTGCTGTGCTTAGGGTTTAACCGCCTTTCCCTGAGAACTGGGCCACTTCGGCAGTCTGGAATGCTGAAACCCCGCCCCTTGATCGCAGCCTTCCCTCTTCCAACTCCCGCTGACCTGCGAGAGCAAGCCTCCAGTCACTGACCCTGTCTTTGTCAGCCCCTCCTGGTTTTACCCTTTTTCCTGCTTAGGTTAACTGACTTCACCTGGACTAGTTTTGGCTCTGGGCGTTAGACAACCTAACAAAACAGTGACTGAAACAAGACGAGGTTTATTTCTTGTGCCCTGAAAGCCCAGGTATGGACTAGTGCGCAGCTGTGTGACATCAGGACTCGGGCTGTTTCCACTGTGTCGCTCTGCTGTGAGTTCTGCCTGGGCTGCTTCGCCTGCTGCCATTACATTCTCATTCCAGCCAGCAGGAAGGAAAAAGGGCCGAACAGCTGTCCCTCTCCTTTTGACCTGCTGTGGCGGCTGGTTGGGCAATTCTCCATGCTAAATTAACTCAAGCGCGGGTTTTCTGTGCTCCTGGGTAAAAAAACTACCCAGCTGTGCAAACTGGCTAAGTGAGCTGTTTGTTGTCGTTCCAGGAGTAGCTGGGCTCTCAGCGTCTCTATTCCTCTACTCATATTCCTCTTTTACCACGGGGCTGTTCCAGCAACCCCCCCCCGCCAAGTCACTGTACTGCCCCACCCCAAGCATTCCTGCCTGGCAGCAGAGAACAGAAAGGTCACTGGGCAGGAATCTTCTTGACTTTCTCTAGAATATCTCGAGAACCCATTTGCTTCTCTCCACTCCTACTGCCTCGACCCCTTTATACCCCTGTCTCTTAGTGAGTGCTAAAAGTGTGTCACGCGTGAATGTCCTGCGGCCACCTCCACCTCTCCCCGGTGGTTCCAGCCTTCACTGGTTTTCATTGTGAAAAGCTTCTTGTTTATCCTTCAAAAAAATTACATATATGTATATGTGTGTAACTAAGTATGTATACGCACAGGAGAGTGTATCTATGTATGTGTGTGTGACGTGTGTATACACAAATTCCAAATTGGATCACACTCCACAGACGTTTCCATACCTTTCCTTTTTGGACTCGGTAGATTATCTCGGCACCTTTTTCACATCACTAGGCACAGGTACAGTTCCGGGGTCGGCAAACCCTTTCAATAAAGGCCTAGCAGGCTTTGCAAGCCCTGGGGCTCTGCCAGCTCTCCAGCTCTACTGCTGCAGGGAGAAAGCAGCAGTAGACAACAGTGAAGGAACAGGTGTGGCTGTGTTCCAACAAAACTTTTTCTACAAAGACAGATGGGAGACAGATGTGGCCCCTACGCCACATTTTGCTGACCTGCAGTCTAGTTTATACATCTTAACATCTGTGTGGGATTTCATTAGGTGGATCTACCATAGTTGATTTAACCAGCTCTTTATAAATATATTTATATTTCTAGTTCTTTTTAAAATATTTTGTTTATTTATTTTTAGAGAGAGGGGAAGGGAGAAAGGAAGAGAGGGTGAGAAACATTGATCGGTTGCCTCTTGTGTGCGCCCCAGCAAACCGGCGACCTTACGCTCTGTGGGACGATGCCCAACCGACTGAGCCCTACTGGTCAGGGCTCTAGTCCTTTTTATTACAGGCAATTCTGCACAAACATCCTGTATATAACCTTGGCTTACTTTTGTAAGTATTTGTGTGGGAGAAAGTCTTAGAAGTGAAATCACTACATCAAATGCATGCGCGTGTAAAACTGTGCTCTCCACTGCGGTCGTGCTCGTCCACACTCCCGCCGGCAGCACGGGGGCGTGCCAGCTTCCTTAGGTGTTAGCCAACCCCGAGACCTTGAGAGACGCTATACCCTTTAGTTCTCAAATTAAAGAAGTATTCCTATTTGGAATGGGTTTTAAAGAGCCTTGCTGTCCTCAGAAGACACACTCCAAATTGGTAATGTTGGTTATTTCTAAGAATGGGATTGCTTGTCATTTTAGTTTCTTTTTATGCCTTTCTATCTTGTCTGAAACATTTTTGATGTGTAGTCACTACTTGATCAAAACAAGAGACGTGTGTAAGTTATGTTATGTCCTAGATATAATTATGAATGTATATATATATTTGCCCCATAGCAGCTGCATATAGAAAAAAAGCAACTTTGTACAAGAAAAAGCAAGCCCTGCCCAGATGTTTCCAGTATATACGAATGCCCGTCCACCCACTGCCTGAGCTCCTTGTAGAGAGGCATCTTCTCCTTTGTCCCACAAAGCCGGCATCCCTCAAGTGAAGGCTCCAGTGGACCGGCTACGCGGCCGTCAAGGATTGCTACAGTTTACCAAGTGGAGGGCTTGTTTGGGAGCACTGTCAGAATCTGGCTTATCGTCACATGTCCTTCCTTCCGGTGTGGCCAGGACTGTGGGTGTGACCTAATATGTCGGAGCCAGCTAATGAGAAACCCGGGAAGAGAGTGTGTAATGCGGCGTCCAGTGTCATCTCAGGCAGGTGGTCAGGACAAGAGCGGAGAGCAGTGTCCCCTCAGGCACACAGAGCAGCACTGCTGCTCCCCTGCAGATCGGAGGCCGAGGTCTGCGTTTCCTGAGTTTCTCCCAGCTCTCAGCGGAGCCCGCTGGCACCGCCGTGATGCCACTGGAACTGGTGTGGTCATTCCCCCGACTCCCTGAACTGCAGCCGTTTGTTCATGGGTTTCACCTGCTGCATATCTTATTTCCTGTAGGATGGGAGGTGCAGAATCGCATCCCTTCCGGAACTATACTGAAGGCCTTCCTCTCAGGTGGTGAGAACGGGCCCTGGATGAAATTTATGAGAGGAGAGATGACAACGGAGACTTTCTTACAAGAGTTTGGGAGACTCTGCTCTGAAACTGTGAGTGATAAACATACCTTAATTTCCATGATTCTTCTTGCCTGACACTCATCCATATTTATTAAACTGCAAATAAAGAAGTGAAAATCAAATCATTATAAATTTTAAGCTATTTCTTCCATCCCCAGGCACCCAACTTCAACTGCATATGTGAATAAGTAAAAATATCCCGTTACTAAGCCTCCCATCAGCTATTGTTTGTCTGAAACAGGAGCTGTCTGCATGGCTTTGATCGGAAAGCTTACTTAAGCAATCACGATGTCGAGCCTTTTCTCTGCACTGTGTGTTTTTCCAGGGCCTTTATATGAACTCATGTGACCTCCACAATAGCGGCTAAAATGTAATGAGAACACAGGGAATAAAGCCCTGTGGGCGGACGGTAGAGATGGCCACACAACAACGACTGTACTCGGTGACAGTCAACCGTACACATGACGTGGTTAAAACAGTCAAGTTTATGTTACGTGTTTTCTACCACGATTGTACATGTGTACATATGTGTACCTTTGAAAACATGATGCTAAGTCAAAACAAAGCCAGTCAAAAGAGACCGCAGATTGTGTGATTCCATTTATATGAACTGCCCCAAAGAGGTACATCAGTAAGACACAGAAAGTGGATAGTGATTTGCTTGGACTGGGAGTACTGGGAGTGTGGAGCAGGAGTGGGGAGGGACTGCTCATGGGTGAGGGGTTTCTTTTTAGGGTGGCGACAGTGTTCTAAATATGATTGTGGTGATGGCTGTACAACTTCGTGAGTGTATTAAAAGCCATTGAATTGTATGGTTTAAATGGGTGAGTTGTATGGTATGTGAATTGCATTTCATTGAAGTTATTGTGAAATGTGTGTATAAAGTAGCAGACTTGCCTTTGCAGATTTTAAAGCATGATAAAATAAGAGTTTCCAAATCCCACACAGATTGAATTAAAAAAAATTGATCAGAAACTGAAGTTCATAACGATGATGCTGAGGCAGCACAGAATCCTTAAATGTCTTCTGGATCACTAAAAACTCAATTACATCTACTTAATGAGCTTTTGGAGTTTAATGCGTCCTCTTTTGGTGTCCTGCTACTTTTTATAATCGACAACCCATGAGTGAAATAAGGAGTTCCTTTCACTGGAATACTGACATAAATAGCTCCACCCCTGACCATCGTAACTCTGATCTGAGTCATTTTCCTGTGATCCCGTGTGTGCGGCTCTGCAGACAGCGGAGGGGTCTGCAGACAGCGGAGGGGTCTGCAGACGGCGGAGGGAGGGGTTCCTTCAGGCAGCAAGCCGAAGGCCCCCGCTTTTACAGCCAGGTAGCGGCAGGAAGCTGGGGTTCTGCCTGTGTCCTCCGCTGGGGATTTTCCTCTGAATGCTTGCTCGCTCTCCCCCCCCCCCGCCCCGTCCTCAGTCAGAGACCCGTGTGCCCGTGGGCTCCTTCTTCTCCCTGCTGACCAGCGAGCAAGTGGCGAAGCAGTTCCCAGTGATGACTGAGGCCATAACTCAAATTCGGGCAAGAGGACTGAAGACTGCAGTCCTGAGCAATAATTTCTACCTTTCCAATGGCCAAAGCTTTTTGCCCCTGGACCGGAAACAGTTCGATGTGGTAAGTCTGAAGTGATCTGAAACAATAATCAACATAGTCTGTTCTTGCTGCAGGACGCTACGTTTAACGCTGCCTTGTAGCGGGTCTTGAGTGGTGGGTATTTTTCAGATACTTGACCAAGTTAGGCTGAGTCATACAGGTTGAAAAGAAGACTTTTAAAATATCACTGAATTCTTGGCAAAGTCACACATTTATGGGATTTGGTAAGTGGGTGAAGCCCCAGCTTTAGAGACTTCCTTACACTCTGGGTATGAACCACAGTCGTCACGTAATACACACCTCCGTCAGCCTCTTACTGCGCCCTTTGACCTTTCCTTTCAGATTTTTTTTTTCAGAGAGGGAAGGGAGGGAGAAAGAGAGAGAAACATCAATGTGCGGTTGCTGGGGGCCGTGGCCTGCAACCCAGGCATGTGCCCTGACTGGGAATCAAACCTGCGATGCTTTGGTTCACAGCCCGTTCTCAGTTCACTGAGCTACGCCAGCTACTGTTGACCTTTCCTTTCAGAGACCAACCGTGTTGCCCTGTGAGTCCATGGCACGGGTCCTTGGACTGGCGCTGTCCAGTGCAGCTGACTCCAGTAAGAGGGATGTCTGACATGGTTGCTGCTAGTCACATACAGATCTTAAGCTCTTGAAATGTGGCCAATGTCACCAAGGAACTGAATTGTATTTCCTCTTAAGTAGTTTTAATGTAAATAATCCCACGTGGCTAGTGGCTGTTGTCATAGACAGTGCACACAGCACTAGACTATCACAGTGCCAGGAGGTTACATCTATGAAGGATTCCCCGTCTCCCTGAGAGAAGACAGGTTGTTATCTTGGGATGGATATAAATTATTGACAGATGAATTGCTTAAACTGAAAACCAATTCTTACTGAGCAGTTACTATGTGCCGGGCACTGGCTGTGCGTGAAGGGACACTGTGTTCAATGTGACAGCCACCATCCCTACCCTCTAGAATACACACTTACTGTATTTCAAGTGCTCAGTCACCACCTGAGGCCAGTGGTTACTATATTGGAGAGACAGCATTTCCATCCCTGCGGAAAGTTCTATTGGATCATGCTATTTTAGAACATAAAATCCAGGCGAATTGACAGACAGAAATTCAGAACACAGGTGTTAGAAATTAACCTCCCCACCTAATGCTGTTGCTACCTTCTACCCCTCCCGCTCCTTGGAAGACGGTGGACAGAGATAGAGCTCTCTGCCCTCTGGACACTTTGCCTGGCTCCTTACCTGCTTTGTTGGTTTCCCCACTCGTCCACAGTGCGGCCCTCCTCCAAACTCCCTTCCCTGTGAGTGCTCAGGGACCTCGTCCAGAATCCAGTCCTGTCTCTGCCACCTCAGTTTTCTCACCCGTAATACAGGAAGAGCGATTTCTTTGTTGTAGGGTAGCTGTGCAGATCCCAGAAGATAATGCATGCAAAGCACTTGGCACAGTGCCTGGCACACAGTAAGTCTTCAGCACAGAGATTTGTTCCACCAAGTGTGGCTACAGGGATGATACCTGCATCTGGACAAATTAAGTTGGCCAGGCTCACATTGGGGTCTTCCACTGGAAGCTACAATTTGAAAGATCTGTGAACTAACTTAAAACAATGGACTTGTTTGTTCAGACCTCACAGGCCCCCGGCGTATGCTTCCCAGCTGCTTTTTGGCTGGTTTTCATATTTCAGGACTATAGGACACCTGGAGTTTTGAAAATCCATGTCCTCAAGAACAAGGATTTAGGTGTTTGTTCTCCAAAGCTATAAGGCAGGAGAAAAATTTTCTGATAGAGGTAAAGATTGGGTAACCACTTCTGTGACCTCTGTCGACACTGGAGGCTGTTCCTGAACTCTTTAACCAGTGTTATAGGAACCTGTCTCTGCTGAGATGCATGTGACTTTTGAAAAAAAATGTCCTCTAGCTCTGGCCAATGTGGCTCAGTTGGGTGGAGTGTTGTCCGAAAGGTCATGGATTCCACTCTTGTCAGGGCGCGTACCTAGGTTGTGGGCTCGCCCAGGGTGCATGTTGGTCGCACACGGGAGGCAGCTGTTCGATGTTTCTCTCATATCTTTGCTTCTCTCTCCCTGCTTCCTCTCTCTCTGAAAAGAAAAATGTCAATAAAAATATTTTTAAAATTTCATCTAATTTTCTACATTACTTCTTATTGTAAAAGAACACATTACATAAAATTCACCATCTTAACTATTTTTAAGTGTATAGTTCAGTAGTGTTAAGTGTATTCACATTGTTGCAAAACAAATCAGAACTTCTTTATCCTGTAAGGTAGAACAGAAAGAGAAGGGGAGGGGTTTCATCAAACTTAAATCTTAAGGTTTTTTTTACTTGGCCCAAACGGAACTGCGCATGAGAAGAGATGTCTGCTTGTCCGGACTCGGCCCGTTGCCCTGGGCTCTGTGCCCTCTCTCTTCTCCTGTCTCAGCCAGAACTGCCGTGGGGCTTCCCTGCAGCATGATACGTTGATTGGTGTCTGAAGCACCTGGTGTCTCTGCTACCTACTACTGACGTTTTCTTTAGAAGGAGTGTCTTTCTCTTTTTAGCTCTTTGAGGTCCTTAGGAGACCAGGAAGAGAGGTCCCGTTTACTCAGGACATTTATTTACCAGAAAGGGTAGTTCTTGGCCAACCTGCAGTAATGCCACTGTGGAGCAGAGGGAGGGGTCCTCAGGTTTGTCCTTGGACTTGGAGAGTGTGGGTCATTCTTGAAGTGAGTCAGGGATTTAGTTCTATTCTTGGGGCAGACCAGAGGCTATTGGTGGTAGGCCTCTGTGGCCATCTGAGGCCCACTTTGTAGGAGATTCAGCCCTGGGGACAGTATAAGGGGACTCCCAGCAGGGTGCTGGATCAGAGAAAGCCTGACACTGAGACGGCTTTTTCTGGGATCTCCTGAACCCTCAGCAGCC
>PVIA01015457.1:0-22644 GCA_004024845.1 Tonatia bakeri
GGGGGGCGGGGGGGGGCGGGGGGCGGCCAGCCTGTAGCTCTGGCTTCTTTATCCAGGGGAAACTCTCACAGCCATGCTGCCAGCTCGGGCCACGGCCTGTGTGGGGGTGGTCAACCACTTTAACATGTCCCCACCCTTCCTGCCAGACTAGGGGTGGTTTTTGGCCATCTTTGGTTAAAAGTCTCTTTTTCAGATAGTCTTCAGTTTAATTCAGGTGATTGTTCTCCTCTTTCATTTTATTTCCAGTCTGGTCCAGGGAAGTGGTATGTGATGTACTCTCGCACTCTGCTGCCATCTCGCCAGCTCTCCCCCGGGAGGTGGTTATTGTGCACCGAATTGAAATGTGGACAGCGCAGTTACATACACACACACACACACACACACACACACACACACACGTCGAAGGTGTGTTTCCTGTTTCTTTATGTGCTAAAACATTTCTAGAGATAAGCACCAAAATAAAACAAGAATAGCCCTATAATAGAGATTTTTGGAAATTCTTCCCGATTTAAACTTCACCTTCAGATTCCACTAAACTTCACATATTATTTTGCTTCATTTTGAGTGACAAAGGAGGAAGTTATTAAAATGAATATGTAACCAATTCTATAACCCCTCCTTATCTACTACCACTATTCAGAATGATTATATCTAGCACATACACGGATTTTTTATGTGCCTAGCACTGTTCTACCCATCAGTTTAACTCATTAAATACAGGTCAGTTAAAATCTCAAGTCTAGTCCTCTCTGTGCACAAAAATCAATAGAAATGAGACACATTCCCTGTGGAAAAAAAATATCAGAGGTAGTAAAAATAAATGCTGTCTGTACAGAATTAACTTGAAAATTCCTGAGTTGCAGATTTCATGGGGTGAAACTTTATTTGGATTGTCCTTTGCAAAAACCATATGCAGACACAGAGACACGCTTACACTTGAATGTGATGATTTAAGGCCTATTACACAAAGATAGTTGTAACTAAATGCAAAGCCATTAACACAATAGATCTATAAAAATGATATGCCCCTACATTGTAGCTGGGAGAAATGAGACGATAAGGGAGTCGTGGGGATTGTGCTGATTTGAAAGATGTGCCCACGCAAGCAACTCTCCAGGATTCCAAGTTCATGTTGAGTAAATCACTTTCCAGATACACAGTCTCTTCTGCTTATTTATAATGAAAACTGTTCCCAGCCAGTTTGTGAACTGTAAAAAATCCCAAGCTCCCTGATTATGATTTATATAACTTTATACAGTCCAAAGCAAAAATGTCAGCCATATCTTGCATCTATTTGTTTTTTAAAAATACCATTCTCAGTGTTTCTTTCGTATTCAGAGAATAGCTTTGTTTGATTACAAAAGCATGAGAACTAAAAATACAATAACTTAGAAAATGTACTTATGTTTGAAAATTAAAAGATTTGGGTTCTTTGTGAGTTGCATTTTTAAAAGAAATACCTCTTCAGTGTGTGTTCTCAAATTATTATACTTTCAATACCAAATGTGTTTTATTATCATAAGTACTACAAAATTAGAAGTAACTTTAAAAATATTTTAATTCAAAAATATAATTATTAAGTACTTGTATACTTTACTAATTCTAGTCTTTCCACAAATAGATCATGTTTAAAATATCAGGGAATGTAGTATTTAAGATTCAAGGGGAAACTAAGTATTCAATTCTTCATGCTTTTCTTCTAGTCAGTGCCAGAACCTGTAGTTAGAAAGATTACTTAATGGGTAAAAAGATAAACCACAATATGAGGCACATTTACTCCTTTAGTTCACTAAGATGCAACTCTAATGTAATAAGTGAAACTTTCTTGGCCTGAAAAGTGTATACAACATTGGGGGGGAGAGTTAACTTTTCCTTGAGAAATAGCCTTTTCACTCATGAAAATATGACCAACAGAAGATGAAACCATCATTATACCTGTCAATCATCTTTACTTTTAGAATATGAATACAAACTATTTCAAAAGGTTATAATCTCTGGGAAAAGTGACATATTGAAAATCACACTGAAGCAGCAAATTGTGTCAAAGAAGTGGTTCTCCAAAATGAAGTATTCCAACTTTCAATATAAAAAGGAATTTTTAGAATACCACAGTAGAAGTCAGCATGGTGCTGGTCACAAAAATCGTTCTTTCCTCATATATAAAATATCATTTATCAGAATGAGAATCACTAGAAAAACACTTTTTTAAAAATGTTGCTACTTAAATAATATGAATAATAACATTAGTTACATGGGACTTTGATGCCAATGCATTGACCTAGTTTACGTGGACATGTCTTTGTCAGATACTGCTAGGGTCTGAATTATTACTGTGGGAATCTCAGCTTACATTTAATTGAACTTACAGCTCTTTGAACTTAGTGAGTCAAGAGACTGAGCACTGGCAGAGCAGACCCGTCAGGAGTGTATCTACATCTGAACTGAATTACCTCTTAAAGAAAAACTCATCCTAAGGAAAGTAAGTCATTAAGAACCTTGAGTGTGTTCTAGATCAGTGCTTAGCATCAGGAAGAGGAGGAGGACTTCTGAAAGCAGCAGTGACTGTCACTTGGCTCAGCCAGCCCACCTGGACCTTTTCCTACGGCTGTGGGGTAGGACAGACAGAGACCTGGCTCAGTTCAGCACTCCTGCTGGCAGGCTGTGACATCCGTTGACAACAGGAGAGTCTGCCAGCACTGGCAGCACTGTCCCTGCTGGGTGTTAGTGAGCACCTCTGAGCTGGCAGCCACAGCACCATGGGCACGACAGGCCAACCGTGGAGCAGTAGCACCAGCAACAGCCAACACTTCCCCAAGGCTTGGCTGACTCAGGGGTCCTAACTGTGGGGAACCAGACCAGAGCAAGGATGTTGGAGAAAATGGTGGACATGACACAGTAGCTAAAAGTGGTAGGTGCATGGGACACACACCTGCAAAATGCTAGGTGTAACTAGAGGACTTTGAAAGGGCCTGGAGGAGCCCAAGCAGAGAGTGGTGTGGAGAATATTGTGCGATGCAGTGCAGACTGCAGAATGGACAGTTGGCGTTTAAGTCCCGCCTCCAGCTACGTCAGCAAAGTAACTCCTCAGTTTCCTCATTAGTAGTATTTATTTATTTTTTCAGACTGTAAGACACACTGGACCACAGACGCACCTAGGTTTTAGAGGAAGAAAATAGGAAAAAAAATTGAAGCAAAAAATGTGGTAAAATATTTAATAACGTAAATAACATAGGCCATCCCCCCCACCCACAGCAAGCCAGGTAAGCTACATTCAGACTATAAGACACACCCGCTTTTCCTCCCAAATTTGCGGGGGAGTACATCTCATAGTTCAAAAAAATACAGTGCTTACCTAATAGTAAAATGGCTGTTATGAGAAGGAAATAGAATCTTTCTTTCTACACAGGAAACTATTTCACAATTTTGCTTCATTAGGACTGTGCTAGTGAGCCAGAATATGAAATATTCATGACCAATGTCCCTTCATAGCACACAATGTCAAGCTGTTTTACTTAAATTTACTTTAATTTGGGCATTGCAAAGACTTTAATTGTAAGCTAGATCTAAAATGGAGGCTTTGTTTTCAATAATTCCTTTTACTTCTGTCTCTTCCTCAACATGTCTTTTGCTTCTCGCTAAGTATTTTGGTAAGGATAAAAATATTATAATCATCCAAAGGGACACCTTTGTCCGCACACATATCTGTATTCATATCCACATCTCTGTCTGTCTCTCTTCTGTCTCCGTCTGGCCATACTGTGGTAGGTTGCCGGCAAGATGATTGGGACAATATTCCTCTCCCTATGTGCTTGCCACTAAGCACTGTAACTTTTTGCCACTCTTCCCACCAAGAATCTGAATCTATTCCCCACCCTCTTACTATGGCTGACCTCGAGACTTGCTTTGACAAACAGAATGAGGCAGGAGTGGTGTGTGGCTTTAATAGCTATGTCTTAAAAGGCTTGCAGAAAGCACAACTTTCAGAATGGGCCAGGAAGAAGAGTCTCTCTTCTCTGGTGAGAAGCTTAGCACATACTGTACCCAAAAAGCAACAATAACACTGGTAAAAATTTTGAAAAATTCATTTCAAGACTTTGGAAATTGATGAAAAAACACACAATTCAATAAGCATTGATTCAAGACAAACTACTGGGTCACTATGAGTATTGTGGGAGTCTGCGGAGTTTCAGGCTCCAGGTCTTTCAGTTCTGCACACCATGGCCCACGAGCTCCGCACGCAGAGTTAGCTCTACCAGGGTGGGGCAGGCGGTGAGGACAGGCAGCCGCAGTGCCTGAGTGGGATAACTGACTTGAAACAGAATGCAGAAACACGCACACCCAGGAGCAATGATGAAAACAATGGTCTTTGAGAAATGTGCAGGGAGGCCCACGTTGCAGTTAGGCTGAGATCACACTGGTTGAACAAGTAACAGATCTGTAGACCAACAAGAAATTTAACAAGAAGATGTGGAAAATGAAAACTGAGAATAATGGATTGGGGAACAACAAAATTAATCTAGCTCATTGGGAGAAATAAGGCCATTAAACAAAAATAAATAATTTTTCTACATACCAGCAATAAAAATTGAAAACTGAAATAAAAAATACCATTCTTCAGCATCCATATATATTAAATACTTAGAGATAAACTTATCAAAATGTGTAAACCTGAACACTGAAAGCTTTGCTAAGAGAAATAAATGGATACATATACCATATTCATAGATTGAAAGACTCAATATTTTTAAGATGTCATTGCTCCCATATTGAGCTAGGGATTCAACTCAATCCCAATAAAAAATTTGAATGGGCTTTTTTAGTAGAAATTTAAATCCAGTTAAAATTTTAACATAAAAATCACCAAAATCTACAAGACCCAAAATAATTTTGAAAAAGAACTATAAAGTTTAAGAACTTATATTACCTGATTTCAACATTTATTATAAAGTTAGAATAATAAAAAAGTGAGATATTAATATAAGAATAGACATATAGAACAATGAAAAAATATAGAGACAAGATAAATCTACATACATATGGGCAATTAATTTTGGCAAAGAATCAAGGGTAATTCATGAAGAAAGAGTTTATTCTTTTGTTTAACAAGTAATACTGAGGACTTCCGGCCAAGATGGAGGCATAGGTAGACACACTGTGTCTTCTTACACAACCAAAAGAAGGACAACAGCAATTTAAAAAACAAAAGCAACCAGAACTGACAGAAAATTGAACTGTATGGAAGTCCAACAACCAAGGAGCTGAGGAAGAAATATCCACCTAGATGGGTAGGAGGGGCAGAGAAGGGCATTCAGGCTGGGAGGACCCAGTGAAGCGGCAGATTGTGGAGTGGAGAGGGCAGAGTCGGGGCTGGTGGAGCGGGCGGTCCCACATTCACATGTGGATAAACCAGGAGGAACACCTGGGGAGCGAGACAGACTTCGCAACCCAGAGTCCAGCTGGGAAATAAAGCCTCACACTTCTGACTGAAAACACCTGTGGGGGTTGAGGCAGTGGGAGAAACTCCCAGCCTCATGGGAGAGTTCATTGGAGAGACCCACAGGGTCCTAGAATGTACACAAACTCACCCACACAGGAATCAGCACCAGAAGGGCCCAATTTGCTTGTGGGTAGTGTGGGAAGTGACTGAAATCTGGCAGAGAGCGGAGCAAGTGCCATTTTTCCATCTTAGGCCCCTTCCCCACATACAGCTTCACAATGCAACAATGTGGTTTGCCCCGCCCTAGTGAACACCTAAGGCTCCACCCCTTACTACATAATAGGTGTGCCAAGACAAAAAAAAATAGCCCAGATGAAAGAACAGATCAAAGCTCCAGAAAAAATACAATTAAGCGACAAAGAGCCAATGTATCAGGTGCACAGTTCAAAACACTGGTAATCAGGATGCTCACAGAATTCATTGAATTTGGTCGCAAATTAGATGAAAAAATGAAGGCAATGCTAAGTGAAATAAAGGAAACTGTACAGGGAACCAATAGTGATGGGAAGGAAACTGGGACTCAAATTAATAGTGTGGACCAGAAGAAAGAAAGAAGCATTCAACCAGAAAAGAATGAAGACACAAGAATTCATAAAAAATGAGGAGAGGCTTAGGAACCTCCAGGACATCTTTAAACTTTCCAACATTCGAACTATAGGGGTACCAGGAGGAGAAGAGGAAGAGCAACAAATTGAAAACTTATTTGAACAAATAATGAAGGAAACTTTCCCCAATCTGGCAAAGGAAATAGACTTCCAGGGAGTCCGGCAAGCTCAGAGAATCCCAAAGAAGTTGTATTGAAGGAGGAACCCACCAAGGTACATCATAATTGCATTACTCAAGATTAAAAATAAGGAGAGAATCTTAGAAGCAGCAAGAGAAAAGAAGACAGTTACCTACAAAGGAGTTCCCATCAGACTGTCAGCCGATTTCTCAAAAAAGGCCTTACAGGCAAGAGGGGGCTGGAAAGAAGTATTTCAAGTCATGAAAGGCAAAGACCTACATCCAAGATTGCTCTATCCAGCAAAGCTATCATTTAGAATGGAAGGGCAGATAAAGTGCTTCTCAGATAAGGTCAAGTTAAAGGAGTTCATCATCACCAAGCCCTTATTATATGAAATGTTAAAGGGACATATGTTAGAAAAAGAAGATGATCAAAACTATGAACAATAAAATGACAACAAACTCACAACTATCAACGACTGAACCTAAAGAAGAAAAACTAAAACTAAACAACCAACTAGAACAGGAACAGAATCATGAAAATGGAGATCACATGGAGGGTTATCAGTGAGGGAGTGGGAGGAGGAGAAAGGGGGAAAAGGTACAGAGAATAAATGGCATAGATGGTAGGTAGAAAATAGACAGGGGCAGGTTAAGAATAGTATGGGAAATGTAGGAGCCAAAGAACTTGTAAGTATGACCTGTGGACATGAACTAAAGGAGGGGAATGTGGATGGGAGGGGGTGTGCAGGGTGGAGGGGAATAAAGAGGGGGAATGGGACAACTGTAATAGCATAATCAATAAAAAATATTTAAAAAATAATGCTGAAATAATTGAATATAGAATACTAGCTATATGAAACAAAATTAATTTTGGTCTATAATACTTCACCATATAAAAACAGTTAACTTAAACTGATCAGCGACCTAAATAAAAAAGTAAAACTATAAAGCTCCTAAAAGAAAATATTTGGGAAAGGGAAAGATTTCTTAATACACAAAAAAGTATTAGAAATTAAAAAAAACTGATAAATGGAGTTTATTTAAAACTTCTGCTCTTCAAAATATACTGCAAAGAATATGATAATGCAAGTTGTAGACTAGGAGAAACAAACTAGAAACAATTTGACTTTGTTTAGTAAATTTGAGGATTTGCATGTCCTGTGATCCAGCAATTCCATTTTTAAGGATTATAGAAAAACTCTTATGTTCTTCAGACATATAAGTGGGTGTGTGTAGCAGGGGTGGGAAATATTTCCATCTTAAAATTTCACTCTGTCCACTCACTCCTATCCCCTAATATTTACATCATGCTTTCCCAGCAGAGAAAAAACAAACAAAAACAAGAAGAACAAAAACATTGTTAATAGGATCTTATTTCTTTCCAGTTCATTTTTCAAGAGCACTGACTTCCTGCCCCTGCCATTCCATACTCATGTCATCTGATCTCCAGGGGTTTGGGAATACCCCCTGGACCACTGGTCTCCAACCTTTTTGGCACCAGGGACTGGTTTCTTGGAAGACAATTTTTCCACAGACCAGGCGCAGGGGATGGTTTAGGGATGACTCAAGCACATTACATTTATTGTGCACTTTATTTCTATTATTATTACATTGTAATACATAATGAAATAATTATACAACTCACCATAATGCAGAATCGTGGGAGCCCTGAGCTTGTTTTCCTGCAACTAGAGGGACCCATCCAGGGGTGACAGGAGACACCGACACCCGAAGTGTGTGGCTTATGTCCGGTCTACTGTATAATCTCGTTTTGGTTGCTACCGTTGCAGAAGACCCTGCTTCTCAAAGAGAGGATGTTGGAAATGGAAGCAGGCTTTTCAGTGCTTTTGTGGAAATCTCAGGATATTCCACCTTGACTTTAAGCCAGAATATATGACCATTCAAAGTTGTCTCAAGCATACTTTTAAAACCATTGTCGTTTTCATTCTCAAGCAGTTGATCCTCTTCTAGCACAGACAAAATTGATTCACCTGGCTTACTCACAAGTGGGTCATGATTACATTCCTTCCCACCTTGGGGGTCCTTTGGGGTTCGGAGGTAGGGCTCAAACTCTTCTGAAAGCTGAGATAGGTGATTATACACCAACTGGGAGAAAGAGGCCCTCACTCAGTCTTTTTAAAAAATCTCTACTAATGTTTGAAACATGTCAAAAATCCCAGTGTTCAGTAGTCGCCCCCTTAATTCCAGTTTGGCTTTGAATGCAGCCACTTTATCTGCCAACTTAAACACAATTGTTGTCCCCTAAAATGACAGATTGAGTTCATTGAGCGGGTTGGATATGTCACACAAGTAAGCAAGTTTTGTGACCCATCCTCTGTCACTGAAATGTGCTGCCAGTGGTGACTGTTTTTCTAATAGAAATCTCTGCAGTGGATCTTGTAACTCAAAAACTCCGGCCAGTGATCTCCCTTTAGAAACATCTCACTTCTGTGTGTTAGAGAAGACGTGTGTGCTCTGCGTCCATCTCCTCACGGAGCTGCGTGAACAGACAGGAGTTAAGGGCAACTTGAATGTGGTTGATCATTTTAATCACATCCTGCAAAATGTTAAGTTCAGGTGACATTTTTCGGCTACCTAGCATTTCTCTACAGATGACACAGTGCATAGACTCACATTTAAAAGTGACCTGTTCAACCCAAGTAGTGTAACCAGGAAGCTGTCCAGTCATGGCAGCCACTCTGTCCATGAATATACTGACACAAAATGACCAGTTTAGTTTTCCTGATAAGTAATCATTCAAAGACTTGAGTAGTTCTGCAGCTGTGGTGTTAGTTGGCAACAAAAATGCACATAACATATCCTCATGCACATCCTCCTGAAAAATGTATCTCACAAAAACGAACCTTGTTGCCTTGCTGTCAACATCAGTAGACTCATTAACCCAAATTGCGTACCACAGTGACTCGTTAAACCTCTCTGACAATTGTGTCTCAACACCCTCTGCTATTTCATCAATTTGTCTAGTTGTGGTGCTGTGTCAGGAGCGGCTATATATACAAATGAAGCTTTGCTCACTCACCCTCTACCCACCTCCTGCTGTGCAGCCCAGCTCCTAATAGGCCACAGATGGACAGGTACCAGTCTGTGGCCCTGGAGTTGGGGAACCTTGCCCTAGACAAAATCCTATAAGCATATGTATGAGTGTGTGAGTGATTTTTCCCAATTAATAACAAAGCCACCTTCCATGACATGACATTTTCCCTCTCTCTTTCTAATTTCCAGGTCACAATATTCATGACTCAGCTAGACTTTGAAAGGAAAAGAAGTGGAATAAGCTAATGGCTTAACAATGCCCTAGTTTCCAGGTGTGCATATTTGCTGGCCAGAAGTAACTGATGAGAGAGATTCTTTTCTCCATGCTCTGCAGAGGGCAGATAGGACCCAGGGGCCCTGGCAACAATTCTGTTTGAGATAACTCCTGCCTTGTGTTCCAGTGTAGATTTTTGCAACTGCCTCTGTAGTGTACCTTGTACCATCCCTGCTGCTAGAACACATTGTCAGAAAAAGAAACTTTTGCTGAAGAGCAGGTGTGTCTAATCTAAAACTATGGGAACATTTCCCTATGTCAGTCCTTCTGGGGGCAAAATGATCTGGACTTTCCTGTTGCATAAACTTTTCCTTGTTTAAGTGAGGAAGTACTTGAAGCCACTTCAACTGTTGGAATACCATTGGTAAAGCTATTCTTCTTACTGAGAGGGAAAACATCCTTGTTAGGTTTTCTGTGGGATATGGTCTCTCCTACTGTCAGCTCTCTGAAAGCAGTGTGTGTGGTTCACTAGAAACAAGTTTATGGTACACTAACTGAGAAGCCCCATAAAACCAAATTTAAAAGTATTTTAGCTTTTGGTCAAGATGGTAGTAGGGTAAGTAAATGCTGTGCTTGCCTCCTCTCGTGACCACATCAAAATTACAACTAAAGTACATGACAGCAATATTGACAACCCCCTGAAAATTAGCTTAACGGAAGTCCTATAATTTAAGGACGCACAGAAGAAGTCACATTAACATGGATAGGAGGGGTGGAGATGCGAAATGGGTGTGGCAGTTAAGAACTGAGAGGCACAGCTTGGCTGCATATGTCTCCCCTGAGGGGACAGGGGTCAAAGGCCCAGGGCTCCAGTGTTGGGAGGAGAAGTCCCCATGACATGTAGCTGTGAAAATCAGTGGGGATTGTGGCTGAGTGAGGTGGAAGGCAGCTGGGTTCTAGGAATTCCTCTTAAAGGGCCCACACATGAGCTTACTAACAAACTCACTCACTCTGAAGTCCAGATATGGAGCAGCAGCTCAAAAAGTGCCAAGGGCATATGGGGAGGAAATAAATTAACCAGCTTCAGGGCAAGGGATGGAAGGGCAGGGGTCAGGGCAGCTCACACTGGGACAGAGTGTCCCTCTGGCAGACACCATTGTTCCTTTGTTGAGCCCTCTCCCACCTAGCTGGCACGTGCAAGCTGGCACGAAATCTGAGCTTGCCCTTTACTTGGCTAACACCATTTGCCCTGCTCTGATGATGCACCCAACTCAAGCATCTGGCCTGACCCTCTACCAATGACTTTGCAACACAAATGGCTCATCTTGGTTTGTGCTGTGAATTTTTCTAAAATCTCTCAAAGGTTCACAAATCTCAAAGCAGCATCTGGCCTTGGCATGCCCCATACCTCTTGCTAAATGACCCCAAGGCTGGCACTCTTGGCAGCTGACCTCAGTTCACAGCTTAGCCTCTCCTAGGTGCTTCCAAGTCCAGCACAGATGGCAACCATCTGCAGATCACTTTATAGCTCCCATCAGGTGGCTCATGCTGAGAACAGACAGCAGCTGACCAAGGCCTGAACTACAAGTCCTCCCAAAGGGCCCAAAACAAACATACCCTGTAGGCTGGCTTCGGACTTCACCAGAGCACCACGCAACATACAACACACCCAAAGGGCAGAGTCAGCAGGCACCGGAGTCCCACTAAAGCAAACTCTACTTCATGGGATCAACCCATGTCAGAACCTGTCAGCCCGAGGGTCAATCCCACACACGAATATGTCAATAGCAACCAGGCCTCAACTACAACAGGAGTACACATATGTAAGGTAAGTGAAGGCATCTGGCTTCCTCACCCAGGTATCTGAGTAGCTAAGGGAAGCAGTGTTCCCATAGCCTTGGAGGGGCCTGATAAGTAGTGTTCTCACAGCCCTGAGACTGGGTCCGATAAACTGTTCTCATAACTTGAAGTGGGCTTGCATGCTCAGAATAATGTTATGTTATATAATTTCTGGCATTTTGCCATCTTTGTTCCCCTCTAGCACATAAACAGGTAGGGACTCCCTGCTGGGGGTGATGATGGGAGACACACACAAGGGGACAGGTGCCACGATGGGTGCCACTCTGGGGAGCAAGGGCCATGACATGAGACATGCAGACAGACAGGCAGCTCGCAGCGTGTGTGGCTCACCCACCCATGAATAAAGGCACACCAGACATCCCAACAGCTTCGTAAGTATTTTTCTACCTGCATGAATACCATGAACCTGCCTGGCCTTGAAGTGTGGCAACACAATATACAACACACAACAAATACAGGGATATCCTTGAAGCACCCAGTACAAGTGACAAGGGAGACTGAAATATGGGGCCCCCAAGAACACTTACTTCTAGGGCCACTCTGCCAACCCTGGCAGATGTAGCAGATCTACCTAATAAGATAAACACAGGTAGGCAGCCGAAATGAGAGACAAAGAAACATGTTCCCAAGGAAAGAATAGGACACAACTCCAGAAAAGGAACTGAATAAAAAGGTGTCAAGCAATATGCCAGATGAAGAGATAAAAACACTGTTTATAAGGGTGCTAAATGAACTTAGGGGAAGAGTAGATGGACTGTGTGAGAACTTTAACAAAGAGAAAGGAAATATAAAGTTACAGTAGTAAACATAAAATAGAACCAATCAGTAATGAAGAATATGTTAACTGAAATATAGAACATATTAGAGGCAATCAACAGCAGATTAGATGAAGCAGAGAACTGAATCAGTGATTTAGAAGACAAAATAGTGGGAAACAACAAATCAGAATAGCAAAAATGAAAAAGGATTCTAAAAAATGACGGTAGTTTGAGGGATCTCTGGGACAACATCAAGTATACCAACATTTACATCATAAGGGCACAGGAAGGAGAGGAGAGAGAAGGGATTGAAATTTAACAGAAGAAATAATGATGGAAAGTTCCCCTAACCTGGTGAAGAAAATAGACATACAAGTCCAGCAAGCACAGAGAGGCCCAAACCAGATAAACCCAAAGAGGCCCACACCAAGACATAACATAATTAAAATGCTGAAGGGTAAAGAGAAAATCTTAAAAGTAGCAAGAGAAAAACAGTTTGTTACATACAGGAGGTCTCCCATAGGACTGATGTTTCTGCAGAAACTTTGCAGGCTAGAAGGAATGGCATGAAATATTCAGTGATGAAAGAAAGGAGCTACAACCAAGATTGCTCTACTCAGCAAGGCTATCATTTAGAATTGAAAGGGACTTAAAGAGTTTTCCGGGAAAGAAAAAGTTCATCACCACCAAACCGGTAGTACAAGAATGTTAAAGAACTTCTTCAAAAATAAGAAAAAATTCATAATATGAATAATAAAATGGCAATAATTATATACCTATCAATAATTAAATGTAAATGGATTAAATTTTCCAATCAAAATTCATAGGGTGGCTGAATGGAGAAGAAAACAAGACCAATACATATGCTGCAGACAATACATGTGCTGCAGAGACCCACTTCATCAAAGGACATGCTGAACAGGAAGTAAAGTGATGGAAAAGGCTTTTCACGCAAAGTGAAAAGAGTAAAAAGCTGGTGCAGCAATATTTATGTCAGAAAGATTTATTTTAAAACTAGGCCTGTAACAAGAGACAAAAAGAACATTTCAAATGATGAAAGACATCAATTCAACAAAAAGATATAATCCTTGTAAACATTAATGCACCCAACATAAGAGCATCTAAATATACAAAGCAAAGATTGACAGACATAAAGGGAGGAGATGGACAGTAATCCAATCACAGTGGCAAACCTAACACTCCATTGACATCAAGGGATAAATCATCCGAACAAAAATCAACAAGCAAACAACAACCTTAAATGACACATTAGATCAGATGGATTTAATTGATACTTTTAGAACACTTCACCCCAAAACAGGAGAATACACATTCTTTCAAACACACATGGAACATTTTTCAAGATACACCCCATGTTAGGGCCACAAAATGAGTCTCAACAAATTAAAATCTAAGAAAGTCATCAGTCATCTTCTCCAGTCACAATGGTATGAAACTAGAAATCAATAACAAGAAGAAGCTTAAAAACACATGGCACATGGAGACTAAATAACATGCTATTAAACAATGAAAGGGTTAATAATAATATCGAGGATAAAATCAAAAGATACTTTAAAAACGAATGTAGATAAAAATACAGTGACCCAAAATCTATAGGACACAGTGAAAGCAGTTCCAAGAGGGAAATTCATAGCAATTTGGGCCTCCCTCAGGAAATAACAAAAATCTCAAGTAAACAATCTAAACTCACACTAAAAGAAACTAGAAAAAGACAAACAAAGCCACTCTCAATGGGTCACCTCTTGTATTGCCCTTTCAAGGTGTTTATTATTTAGTTAGTGTTGGTCCAACTGTCTTAATCTGAGGATAGTTTATGTTATAATTCTAATGAAAATATTTGCAGCCCTGGCCAGTGACTCAGTTGGTTGGAGTGTCATCTGGTACACCAGAAGGCTTTACAGGTGATTTTTATCAAACATTCCAAGAAGAATTAATACCTATCCTCCCCAAACTATTCCAAAAAATTTAAGAGGAGGGAGGGCTCCCAAGCTCATTTTACAAGGCCATCATTAACTTGCTTCCAAAACCAAAGACATTACAAAATAAGAAAATTACAGGTCAATATTTCTGATAAACAATATGCAGAAATCCTTAACAAAACATGAGCAAACTGAATTCAGCAGTACATTGAAAAGAATCTACACCATGATCAAGTAGGAATTATTCCTGAGATGCAAATTCGGTTCAATGTTTGCAAATCAATTAATATGATACACCGCATAAACAAAAGCTAAAAATTACATGATCATATTAATAGATGCAGAAAAAGTGTGACAAATTCCTACATCCATTTATGATAAAAACTCTCAGCAAAGTAGGACTAGAGAGGACACGCTTCACCATAATAAAGGCCCTATATGACAAATCTACAGCTACCATCATTCATAACGTTAAAAAGCTAAAAGATTTTTCATGGCATAAAATGACAAAGTTAGAAGTTTTTTAAATATCTGACATTTGCAGGAAGGTGCGTTTACATAAGGCCAAGCAATACACTTTATCAGTTATGGTTTAATTAGTCACCAATATCTGTTGAAATTCTTTGGAACTTGTCCAATAACTGCTTCATGACTCTATGGAAATGCTGAAGACTTTGACCTTAAGTATAATCATCTGAAGTGCTTTTCAAAGATTAATTGTTCATTGCAAATTAAACAGAATATTTTAGAGACTGCAATTTGATGTGTACTTATACACATTATAGTCATCCCATAAATATATTTCTGTTTAACAATAAAGTTGATTTATGTGTTTGGTTGAAAAGATGCACATGATCAAAATTAGAGTGGTAGAAAAACAAGTAGTAATACAGTGGATTTGGGAAAAATCTTATTCAAGAAGAGACTGTTCAGAAGTAAATACTTACCATTTTGCTGGAAAATGGGCAATCCCATAGGTGGTTTTGTGGCCTTGGTTACCTATTCTCTGTACCACTTTTGGATAAGTAAGGCAGTTCTTGAAATAAGGGGGGAAAGTTGTTTTTACTTCAAATGGCAGGGTTCTTATATTTGCAAAGAAGCAATTATGGCTGAGATTGGATATGTTATTTTTTAATTCCTAATTCTGTCCGAGTTAGATGTTTGCTGAGACATAAAAATGTCAATTTAAATTTCCTCAGAAATGACAGGTTGGTATCCAAAAGTATATCTTGTTTTACCATGATGGTTCCATATCTATTTTGCATGTTCATTTACTTCAATTTTTTAAAAAGATGATGTGACTTGACAGTAGATTTTGGGTGCAAAAATTACTTTCACATTTAAAAACGACATGTCAGTTAAAATAAGTTACCAGCAAAATCTATAATAATTCAGAATTAAAATCTTCAGAAAGTAAGACGATACCTTCATTATCAGATTCTTCTTAAAGAATAATGACATTTATAAAACAAAGAAAACAGCAGTTATACCTGCCTGAACTCAGGTAAAATAAGTTCAAGAAAGGCTCTAATTATAACATTCAGTTAACCCAACATTAATGTGGCCAAGAGTTTGTTGTGACATCCACTTTGAGGTGCGTGTAAATTTTGTCATTCTGGACTGAATCATAACTGATAATTGCTTTATCAGCACATAATTCAGATAGTTCTAAATAAAGCTGGCTTTTTAAAAGAAGACTCAAGTTAATAAAATATATCATGTTTGTGTTTATAGTTGAGACAAAGAGCACTATTTATAGAAAGGGGATTCTTATCATCTATGGGGAGACACAGGAAGATTGAATAGAAAACAAAATTAATAAAGAAAAGAAGCCACTTCTACTAGGTTTCTCTGAAAAAGGAGACTACGAGAGAAAACAGGCCAGAAACAGTGGACTTCTGTGGAGGGGGGAGGATGCTGGAGCATGTGATTTTCCCTCTTCTCTGGTTATAAGTTAATCTGCTTAGACTTAAAGGCCACTCTTACAAAAGCACAAACTTTACCATAAATTTGATGTGAGGCATATTCATATATTGCTTATCATTAAAAAAACAAAAGAACAGTGATGAAAGTAATGGTTGATGAGCAAATGGAGAAATAGAAAACATTCACAATCCCACTTACGGACCAACATCTTCAATCTGGTGCACCCACATCGAATGCCCATTCTTTTCTTTACCTTTCCATAAAAATCTTGTATTTCAAGATGTACATATAAATATTCACTGTACAGGAATATGATCATGTCATCATAAGTTTTTGTAAAATTTTTTCTTCTATCTAATGATTACATGAAGGCAGCCGAATGACAACAGAGATAAGTATTGGGAGAGAAAACTATTAATACATGTGTTGTTTTTTTATGTAGATGACACAAAAAAACAACCTTTTTATACCTTTCCTCACAATTTCAACAGCTAAAGCAGATTTTATTATCTTACCAATGTGCATATTTTCATTAATGGCAAGTGGTTAGGTTATATTTCCAAATCTTCTCATACATAATTTTTTCCAATGAGTCTCATCATTCCTAATTCAGTCTTTATTCCATGAATATGCCAAAGCTCTGCACAGTATGCTAAAGTGCAAAGCAAAGCAAAGCCAAGCCAGTTTTCCAAGTGTAAGATAAAGTCTGAAGTTAGCAGTTCGTGGTGGTGGAGCAAAGCTAAAAGCTCGATTTCTGTGCATGTAAGCCTTTTTGGTACGGGCGTGTACCATGATTTCTATTTTCTTAAGCTACCAGTCTAATTAGTTTGTTAGCTCCCCCTTCTCATAAACTTTGGATGTGGAAGGTTGGGAAGGGGTCACTGAGGACCAACATCAGATGCGGCAACTAAACAAAACAAGGCTCCCTGGGGACTGTTATAACAAAAGAAGAAAAAGGGAGGGGGTTAATTCATTCAAATTCCTAAAATAATCACACGTATTTTAACATCAACATGCTTGTAAATTAATCTAGGTAGAGCATATACCTTTATTTAAAATATTAAGGATGAATTCTAGAAACAGAGAAGTTGCTTTTAACAGAATTAGCCACTAAAGTAATCCAAGTCCAATGAGTAAATATTTAAAGAATAATCAGTATGTGAAACGAGCATTTCGAAGCTTCGCTCTGCTTGCTTACACAGGTGCTCCGTGATCTCACCTCAGCTGTTTCCTCAAAATGACCTTTCTTCCCTCTGCCTCCATACGTAGTACGTTTCTCTTCCCTTTCCCTTTTCATTCCTTTTGACCACCATGCCAAGCAAGTGTTGTTTTCACTCCTTACCTCACGGGATTTCTCTCCACTTCTTCATCAGTCACTTTCCCATTGATTCCCAGCTGTATGGCTTCTTACCAGTTCACTCTACTGAGAAACCAACCAGCAATGTTGAAGAACCACAGACAATTTCTCAGAGTTGAAAATTCAATGGACTTCTACTCTCAAGTCTCATGCTTTTGATTTTCTGTTATAACTGACCATTTGCTTCCCAGTTTTTCTTGACATTCTCTTCTCTTGAGGCCAGGAGTTAGAAACTGGTGGCTAATTAAATCCAAAGATTTTTTTTCTTTTTTTTTTTTTTCCAGGGTAGGGGTGGGAGGGAGTCAGTTAACACAGTCCTTACCTGCCTCTTCTCACATCACTGCCCGACCAAAGAGGGCCACAGTTACCGCTTTGGCACTGCACTGCCACGGCTCCCCACTGACTCCTCCAACTCCCACTCCTCTTCTCAAAGAAAATTTGTTAGCCATCGAGTTCTTTTCATATCTACGTATTTATCACCAACATTCACTTTAATAACGTCAAGTATTCGGTCTATGTAATGGTCCTAACCATTGCCATTCTTCTGCCTTAACTTTGCTGCTGAATTCCAATCGTAGATAGCCAGCTGATTTCTACGTTTTGCCTTCCAGATGTTCCACCATCATCCTCAAACTTGACATGTTTCAAAGCACGTTTATGTTCTCCAACAGACTATTTCTTCTAACTTCTATATTTTTATTAGAGGCATGATTATTTTTGCAATTGTTCAAATTGAGACTTTGACTTCTTTTGAACCTTCTCTTACCCAGGCATGCCTCATTAGTTACTGAATTTGATGAATAAGGAAATAAAGGGTTAAAGGATTCGTGTGAGGCCATCCAGCTGTTGAGTGAAAATGTTCTTTCATAAAATCTAAGTTTCTTGACAGTTAAATTTACTATTCTTGTCTCCAAATTGGACTGGCTTCACACTGAGAAAACTTATTACATGTATGCAAAGATTTCTAACCCCCCAAATTTGAGTAAGCACTATTTTCCTGAATATCAACATAATTTTAGGATGCTTAAGGTTACTTCCATTGACAAAAAAAAAATGAACATTAAAGTAAAAAGCTTTATATTCACTATCCATTTTACAAGGGAAAGATAGATGTTATTTTTAAAAATTCATTCTGAAAATGTTTGATTTGTGTCTGAAGATACCCTAAGAGCGTAATGATGAGGATGATTGTAGCTAACATTTCTTGATGATGGATCTCATTAATCTTCATAACAACCCTGTGACATATGTATGTACTAATATAATCCCTGTTTTATGGACAGGAAACTGGTGGTTTATGGACATTAAACAACATGTACAAGGTCACACAGTTAAAAGGACTATACCAGAGTTATAACCCAGGTCTTTGGCCAGATTCCAAACTCTGTTTTCAAATGAGTATGTGCCTGGGCCAAATTCATTCCACGTAATTCTGGCCCCCCAGAGATATTGCGTTTTGCAGCATTACTGCTTTTTTCCCCCCTAAGCCAGAGCATCTTTTCAATAGACTTCACTCCTAAATGAAAATGCTAATATTTTTCAGGAATTGGAAGAAGCAGGGAAGAATTGGCACCTCTTCTTGGCATTCTCCAAGGTACAGCAAAAAGCAGACTCCTCCAAGGCAAATTGCTTTTTGCCCAAGGAGCTGTTGAGAATGTCTTGTTATTCCCAGTAGAGAGACCACATCTCTACTGTGAATATTAATTCAGGAAATATGTTCATAAAGGGATCGTACATGGGAGGAGAGCAGCTGTGGGCACTCTTACAGCTCTTTTCTCCCTGGCATCTTCTGTACTCGGCTCAAACCCACCTGTCAGCTCAGGACTCCTTGTTCTGGAGCAGCGGTGCCGGCTGTCAGGCTTGGCAGCACGTTTTTCTTCTCATGTCTTTCTCATTTCAACAGCTCATTTGGATTTTCCCCATTGGTTCCTGTACCCCTCTTAGAACCACTAACTTAGTGATAAAGAGACTCTGCCTGAAGCACTTCTCGTCCTCCAGTCCATTAAAGTATTACGAGATCTGGAATTTTCCCAAACTATAAATTACTATTATAGACTTTCTATATATAGCAGACTGTGAAAGCCAACACGATATACAGAATCACGGGCTAAAGTTACAAATTGTCACCTCTGGGTTCTTTTTATTTCCAAGTTTTAAAAAAAATTTATTGTTGTTCAAGTAAGATTCTATTCCATCTGATAGTCATCCACTCTGGGCCTCTGTTCCCATATTATGCAAAGAAGAGTTGACTAGATATCTATAGTTCCTCCTACCTGAGGAATTTTCTGATATTACATGCAATAATAACAACTAACATGTATTGAGCATATCACCTTTTCCAAACACTGTATAAGTGCATTCTTTTCATTATCTAGTTTAATGTTCACAAGAACCTTATGGATATGTATTAGCATTATTGTACTTTTCCATTCAGAAAAATGAAGCCTGGAGGTGTCAAATAACTTACTAATGGCACTTACTAGTAAGTAGTTTCCATTCACATTGAGGCTACTCACAAATATTTCAGCTTATTTTTTCTTCCAGGCCCTGATCAGACTTGATTTCCCTGGCTCCTCACCTCCCTTGAAGTTTGGCATGGCTATGTCAATTACTAAGGTCAGCTTTGGCTGGTGTGGCTCAGTGGATTGAGCACTGGCCTGCAAGGTTGATGGTTCAATTACCAGTCAGGGCACATACCTGGGTTTTGGGCCAGGTCCCCTTTTGGGGCGAGCAAGGGACAACTTATCTATTCTCTCATACATTGATGTTTCTTTCATTCTCTTTCACCCTCTCTTTCTCTCTCTCTGAAAATAAATAAAATCTTTTTAAAAATTGCTAGGATAAGTGAAATGTGAACTTAAGTGATATGTATAATCTTGAACAAAAGTTTGAAAACTCCTGGTGAAATCTGCCACAGTTCTTTGTCAACTTGTCATTAATGTTTCAGATGTTGATGTCAGCTCTGTCAGTGTGGGTTCTGGAGTGGGGACAACACAGAACAGGGACCCCAGCCAATCCACACTGAGCCTATAGCATGAGTAAAATATAAATCTTTGTCTGTCTTGGGGTTGCTCATCTCTGCAATCTAACCTGGCTCATCTTGACTAATACAGTTCTGAAAGTATGACTTTTGACACTAGGTCTCACTGATTGTAAAACCCACAAGCTTAACCACCATTATGAGCTGAATTGTGTCCTCCCAAATTCATGTGTTAAATCCCTAATCTCCTCAGCATGCAATGTATTTGGAAAGAGAGGCTTTGGAGCAATGATTAAGTTAAAATGAGGCAATTAGGGTGGACCTTGTTAAATCTGACCAGAATACACAGTTCTGGGGCTGCAGGGCCACGCTGACATGGGCTGCACAGGAATGGTGCACGTCACTGTTTGAAGTATTTAAGTACAGAGGACAGCACTTTACATTTTATAAAGTGACATCATAGTTTTCCTTTCACTTTTTACTTTATAGATCAGGACCCTGGTATTTAGTTGCTCACTGACTTTTATGAGGTCACATAGCTACTGACAAGCAAAGCTGGAGTTTAAACATAGTTCTTTTATTCTAAATGTATTTTTTTCTCTGTTACACAACCATCGCCTTCCATTATAATTCTGGAATTATATTCATAATTCTCAGGAGTACATTCACATAAACCCAGTAGAATGTAGTACCACAAATCACACTAGTGATTAGGCAAGATCTCGAATTCTAGACACTTGGATCTTTATCCCCACCAAATGAAACAGAAATGTAAGGGAAACTAACTTAAGCAATTATCCCTGTTCAGGTTTTAAAGGCAATGTTTTTTAAGTTCTGGACAATTATCTAAAATATTTACTGGAGGCAATGAAAGGCCACAGAAATGCTTATGCTACAATCAAGTTCACGGAAGATTTGTCCAGGGCAAGTTCTACAGACATGGCATATTAAAGCTGAAAGAGATCCTAAAATTGTTTTACCTGGTTCTCCTATTTCTAGGTGTGGATACAGAGCTCAGAAAAATGGCATCATTTTTTTAAAAAATTACAGTTTGCGACAATTTGGGACGGAGCGGAAGATGGCGGCTTGAGAGGAGGAGTCTGGATCCCCCTCTCCAGCGCGCAGGGGAGAATTTGGCCGATCTGAGGAGAAACAGACTAGGAGACCACGGATATCGCAGCGTTTATGAAAATAGGGCATCAGAAGTTATCCAGATATTGAATGAACTGACGGTGAGACGCCAGAAGGGGCCCGGGCTGGGCGCCGGAGAAGGCGGAGCCGGCCCTGTCCCCAGTCAGGGGTTGTGACCAGCAAAGGCGCAGGAGCTATGCGCACCCACGGGGAACAGTGAGTACCCAGTCTGCCGGACCAGGAGAGGCCTTGCCGTGGGGGTGGAGTCTTTCCCGTGGGCGACGGAGCCCCCAAACGGGTGTGTGTGGTTTTGGGGAGAACTGAGACCCGGGGCCCAGCCAGGAACAGGGAGGGTCTTCCCGAGCTGGGACCATCTGTCGCGGACGCGCGCCCTGCGGGTTTGATCACTCAAACGCAGAACTGAGGAAGAACACAACTTTTCCCGGGTGCTGGAGTCCGCAGTGGATACAAAGGGAGGGGCGCGACCCTTCCCAAGCCCCGGAGGGTGCCTCTCGAGACCGGAGAAGAGACTGCACTGCCCGAGAACGGGGAGCCCAGGAGGGGAAGTTCGGCACCCCGAGTGCAGTCCCAGCCCAGGCACCGTGACCCGGAAGAGAGGCGGCTCGGCTGAGCGTAGAGTCCGTGGCGGGGGAGCTGGGGGAGGGGCACTACGCCTGGCCACCTGCGCCCTGAGCGCAGAAGGAGTCAGCAATCGATTCTGAGAAAAATCGATGGCCAGCCCTGAGTCTGACTGAGTTCTGTCTTAGAAAGGTGAAAGGCAGTCTCACCTCTCGCTCCTCAGCCTGCTTGCGCTGGCAGGAACAGAAACACCAATTTGGCCAGTCTGAAACCAACAAGAGTTTTTTTTGTGTGTGTGTATTTCTTTCTTTATCTTTTTTTTTTCTTCTTTCTCTCTCTCTCTGTGTTTTCTTCTTCTTTCTTTCTTTTTTTCTTTCTTTCCATTTTTTTCTTTTCTTTTTTTCCCCTTATCCTACTGTTTGCTTGAGTGTATATATCTCTCAATTCCTTATAATTCTTTTCCATCCATCTTAGTGTTATTACTTCTGCTCCAAATCTACCTCTCCTGTAATATATATGCTGGTTGTTTTATTTTGGTTGTTGTGGTTTGTTTTTGTTTTTGCATGCAAATTTATATTATCTTTTTCTCCCTTTTCTGACATTTTTTATTTCAATAGTATTT
>PVIA01015458.1:0-22677 GCA_004024845.1 Tonatia bakeri
ATAAAACTCATTATAAATAATATGATAGAAAAATATTATAGATTATTATTACAATATATTTGCTGGGAAAAATCTTCCAAAATACTATAGTTTTATTTGTAATTATGCAACAATATAACATTTAGGCTGATTTTCAAAGAAAATGCAGCAGATACATTTTGCATGACTATTTTTCAGGCTAGATTCAAATTTATGGATTACCTATATATTCTTGTATGCTATCCCAGGCAGTGGGTTCTCTAGATATATGCCTCATGTCTCTAGGAGCATATATTTTATTTTCATAACCACATTTCCTCTATATGCCATAAGTTTTGCAAAATAGATTAGCTGGAAACTATTGCCCTCAGCTATGTTGCATTTTGTTTAGCGAAAGAGACCACTGCTGTATGGGGGAAATAAGATCTGAATTGCATCAGCACTGCTTGTGTGAAACTTATAAAATGCATGGGATCTTTAACAGGTGAGGAAAAAGTAGAGCTCTCATTCATCAGTTCAGCTCACTGAGAAAATTTGAAGAAAGCAAGCATTGAAATGTTACCTTAGAATACTGCGTTGCTCTATTCAAGTACCTCAGATATGTCTTAAAGAAGAATGGCTTCTACTGTGTGCCTGTATGTTAGTTTTATCTTTCACATTAAGATTTATGTTTTATGGATTTGCCCCAAGATAACAGAAAAAAAAGAAGCAGTTCTCACCAAGGGAGACTCTGCTACTTCTTTATCTCTTCTTTTCTCTTATTTTTGCGATATCTCTTTTCTTATCAGAAGTCTTACTGAGTAAATGGAAGTACTCACTTCTGTTATCACAGGCATTTTCTTTTGATCAGGATGAAATTCAGTGATAATACGTGTGAGAAGTGATATACAGGGAGGGAACAGATTCATGTTGGTAAAGGCAAACAAGAAATAGATGATGAAATTCACCAAGTGTTTGAATCTCTGCATCCCGCCTTCATCTCCCCAAAATATCCTTTATAAATAGCACAATAAAAATATGTGCCTTTTTGAAACAGGACATTTTTCTGTATCATGCCAAATATAAACTTGAATAATTTGTTCTTTAAAATAGATTTACAAGTTAGCCAGCATATTACTTTTGTTAAAAAATGTGGGATATCTGTAATAGTGTAAACAAGTTAAATAATTATCTATTTCTCAAGGTCATGTGAAGATTAAATAAAATAATGTACATTAAGTGATAAACACAGTTTTTCTTAATTAAAAAATTCTGGATATGTGGTGAAAATAAAATAAAATAGTAAAAAGAATGAACACAAGCAGAGTATATTTTCAAATAACTTTCTTTGGTTTCCAGGTACCATTCTGGTGGATAACATGCTGATCAAAGGGACTGCTGGAGGACCAAACCCCACCATAGAACTCTCTTTAAAGGACAACGTGGATTACTGGGTGCTGCTGGATCCTGTTAAGCAAATGCTTCTCCTGAACAGCACGGGCAGAGTTCTGGATAGAGATGTTAGTGACTTTTTCTTTGTGTTACAACTTTATTTTACTTTAATTATCTGTACATGTTCATGTTTGTTGATATGATATCAAAAATTTTTTGTGCAATTTGACTTTATTTCCTATGCTCTTCAACAAAAACATTTTTTAAACTCCTTGAAAGAAGAATCAGAAAGGAAGGGACCATGTGTGTCTGAAAGAGAACCATTGAATTCTCCTTCTATAATCCTGCTAGCTCATCAGGTTTCAGAAGTAAGAGAGAATAGAGTGGTCAGAATAAAAGATCAGTAACCTTGGAAAAGTAGGATAAGCACAGCGATGATCCATGGTGAGGTCTGAACATGCAACTAGCCGCTGACTTGAGGGCAGAGAGTTTGGTAGGAATAAATGGATGGCTGCTTTTACAAGCAGTAAGTACTGGTTGAGAGGTCAGTTTGTGGCGATGTGCTATTACAGCTGCAAGAAAACTAAAGAAGGTGAAAGTTGAGCACCCGTTTCCTGACAATGTATGTCCCTGTCCAGCTGCTCCAGTCCAGCCATTCTAAGGGAGCATGGCTTCAGTATTTTGTTAAAAACAGCTAAATTACCAAAGTCATTGAATGTCTCATGTCTGAAAAAGGTTAAAAACTAGAGTATATTTATTTTAATTTGACTTCATTTTCATTTATTTGCAATTCAGTCTTGTGTACAGAATAGAGTATGTAAGTAGTAGGGGTTTTAATAACTGGTAGTAATTATACAGGACCTTGGGAAAACTCAAGGAGTATTTCTAAACATGCCTACTCCCAAATTTACAGTTTATGAAATTCAAATGTCAGATATTCAGTTTAGTGAACCTGAGTCATCTCAACACCTTGTGCATGATTTATGATCTATTTTCCAATATGGCATAGACTAGATGATGCCTACCCTATTTCACATCTAAAATTCAGAGTCCTTAAGAGCTTCGTGGTGAGATGGGCAATACATAGGACCCTCCCACCAGGCTTTGCTGCCTTTGCATACTTGGGGAGACCCACAATTTAGTTCACTGAGCAGTGGTGGCAGATGTGAAACTTGAGTAGCAGTGGAGGATAGGAATGGAGCTATTGGGCTCAATATAGGGAAAATAAGTAAATTTAATTCTGTCCCCATTTCCACCACCGCCTGCCACTCACTATGTCTTTTATCACAGCAACATTCCTTATAAACCATAGTTTATCATTTTGGCTGGGTGCCTAAGGTCTAAAATTGAATAAAAACAGATGCTGTTTTCAAAAGTTCTTATCTTAATTTATCTTACAATAAATCTTAGTTTTTATAAAAATAATCTGGACAATGACACAAGCTAGCAAACTATAAGATCCCCCCCACCCCCAGCCCCTGCCACATTACTCACAAACATCCTTTATTGGCCTTATTTAGGTACACCCATGTCCAAGTCACATGCATTTTATAGTATGTTAGAAGAATTATAGGATGTTTATCCATTTGCGACCACTGTAATTTTACATTTTGTATCCTTTTTAAAAATCACCTTATAGATGATTATGATAATTTACTGGTTTACTAGAAAATTACTTTTTGGAGCCTATTTCCTTTTATTTAAAAGACAAATTTTAGGCTTGAATTAAAAGTAGAGAGAAAGGATATTCTTTAGTATAAATAAATGATCTTCCATATATTCAGCCTATAATATTGTTTACATTTTAATTAGTTACCAAAATTGTATTTACTTTTCAAGATAAGTATCTGTTTCCTTAGTATTATTTTTTTAATTTTAAATATGGTCATTATTTATTGGACATTGGCTAAACTGAAACAGTATCATAGGAATACACTTAAAATTGATTTGACATGAAAGTAATAATTGCAAAACTATGCACAGGTATCATTTAAAGAAAAATCCAGGCTAGTTCTTTAACCTAATAATGAAATAAAAGTTCTATGCTACGGTCAAGTTAAATATGCGCAGACACTTTGCTAATCAGAGTGTTGTCAGTCAACACCCAACTGAAATTAGCTAAAGATGGTGGAGCCTAGGTCATCTAAAGAATATTAAAAATAACATCAATATTGTAAAGGAAGATTTGTAAATTAATAAAATCCCACATGCTTGCATACTAGGAATGTATTTACCATCTGGCAAATAAGCTTATTGAAATAATAGCAAGACATTGAATAGAAGATACTCAAAACCATTGTAATATGAAAATTTAAGCTTGTATAGTAAAATAATGTCATACCAGAGATTTAACATTAACATCTTGCACAGGTACTTCCACTTGCTGGTGGGATTTACATATTAAATTAAATGAAAGACATGGGACTTGAACCTTTGTATAAGTAGGAATTTTTTAGCTTTCATATTTTTTTGTATTTTGTTTTCATTCCCATTGTTGTTTCTATTGTTACATATTTTATTGGTTCACTGTTAGAGTATATTTGGTTTATATGTGGAAAGTTTAATCTAGAAACTATAAATGAAGTCTACACAGCTAATTAACAAAAAGTCAGGTTACCAAAAGCTTGTTTTTTAATATCAGGGAATTCTCCTTGGGTAAAGGTGTAAAATAACTTCAAACAAGAAGTTGGAAGTGGAAGTGTAAAATAAAGCAAAGGATCATGTGGAAGAAATAGAAGTATAGGTGTGGTGTAGAAAAAGGAATGTGGAAGAAGTAAGAATTGTAAGGAGAATAAGAAGAGGGAAATTTCAGAGCTGCTAGATGATGATAGAGGCCATCAAATTAAAGAGTAACCATAAAGGGGGGAGAGACAACCTCTTGTTAGAAACTACTAAATCTCCACATTGGGAATAAATTGATCATCAAGAAGTATTTCACCAGAATTAAGTTTCCAAGAATCAAGAAAAGAATGATAATTGGCTGAAATACAGTTTTTGACTTACGGCTTTGTCAGTGTTTTCATCTTTGGGAGATGGAGCACTTAGAATTCTGATAAAATCTATATACTCATTCCTCAGGAAAAAATTTATTTGCAATCATTTTCAAGAGTTTTACTAACTACCTAGGTTACAGAGCCCAAGTTAAAGATCTTGCTTGGGTAAATAATCTCCCTCCTCTTCTTCTTCGACTTCTTCTTATTTAAGTCTCAAATTGTTAGTGAATCTCGTATCTCAAAATGAGTAGTTATAAACAGAAGTAAGAGAAAGAATAATCATTTACCACATATGAATTTTTGTTACATCTCACTGGAATAACTTGGTATAGACTTAATGATTTCTTTAGATTTTCGATACTTGTTATTTTCCATAATGGAAGTAATATTTATATGAATTTCAAATATCAAATCTTAATTTAACCTCTTCAGTGCAGTTCACATGTCCTTGATTACCTTTTTTTTAATTGTTCTAAATTTATCTTACTGCTGCCACAGTGTTTTTTTTCTCTTAAATCAGCATGTAAAGGCTTTTATTCTGAAAATTCTTAACCCCATGCCCATCTATTTTATGTGTAGTAAGACCATTACTGCTAGCAAAGTGGTATACAAATCACTGCTTTTAGTCTAATTGTCATCAAATTGAATTTCATTTAATTGTAAAATAGTATAAGCCTAGTGGTAAAAATATCAAAAAAGAAAACTCAAATCAATGGGTAGGGATTATTTAAAATATCAGTATCATAAACATGAAAAATAATTTTATTTTGGCCAAGTGAAAATTTACCTAGGACAGAGAAAAACTACGTAGCCTTAGACCATAAAGTCTCTAACCCGTGCCTTTCTATGTGCATGTGCTGCATTTCTGTCCCTGCAGAGTAGATTTCTTTATACACATAATTTTGCTTTCCTGTTTTTTTTTTTTAGTTTGCACTTGTTGGCTCTTATTAATATGCACTCCACTGTGGCTCTTTATAAGCTTTCAATGCAATGCAGACTGACTATATTCACTGTTTTGTTTTGTTTTGTTTTTATCTAATTACTGAAATGCAGCATCTGAAAACTCACTGGCTTTAATCAATTGTAGCTAAGGAGGTGGGAGCGAGGTCATGTGGTAGGTCCATGTTCAATTATACCTGCCCATGCAGCAGTGGTTAAGGGAAGTGTATTTTCCAGGGATGGCATTCCAAATCATGTTTTCTACATTTGGTTCATCAAGGCCATAAACTCTCTCTTAATGGAAATATCTGGACAATTATGGCTGCATAGAGCTAAAGGGAAAAAAAAAAGTAAATTACAAATATTTTAAGATTAATTGTTAAAATATAAGCTTGTAAACTAATAACTTTATGAAAATTTCTGGGGAAAATATAAACAGATAAATTCCCAAGCTTGAAATATTTGTACTTAATTAGAAAACTTTTGTATGGTATTGTATATATTTGAGCTGTTGAAAATTTTCAAACTTAGTCTATAGGTCTTGCCCTGATTGTTATGAATTTTTATTCCTTTTTTTATTAGTGTTCACTGAAGTTACATAAATTTCCTTCAAAAAAGACAGAGAGACAGAGAGAGTTATGATGATAAAACAACCAAAAAATGCCATCTGACATGAAAATTAAGTCTCAGTAATGAAGGATCATCACATAAGATTTTTGAAATGTTAAAATATTATCTTACTTGACCAATATTCTCTAAGTTCTGTTAGGCATGGGATAATAATGGCTGAGATAACATCAATTATTAAAATAATAATAGAAAGAAAGATATAATTCTGGCACAGTCTCATTATACTTACTTCAAAACTCTGGGCAAACTTCTAAAAACTTTGAAGAGAGAAAAATTGTGTTTGTGGCAATTCCAAGTATCTTAGCATCTCTTCTTTCAGAATCTTAGTTGGTTGCTTCACAAAAGCTTTGACCTCTATGCCCAGGCCGGTATCTATTCAACTAAGTTTCATAGTTGTGTCTGCACAGGGTATCTTTCATTTGGATCATCAGCATGACTCCAGTGCAAGCCCTCCTAGTTCTCACTTGTACTTTTGGACAGACTCCTGGTAGCTCTTTTTACCACATTTCATGTTCCAACCTAATCTAGGTTTAGTGCCCCATGACAGAGTCTGGACCTTGTCAGTAGAGGACTTTTCATTGCAAACTGGTTTATCTGGCTCTTCAGGTTTCCTAGATACCAGCTGCAACTTTCTATCTCATTTCTTTAATTTAGAAACATATAGACTCTGATCTAGAAAAACTAAACTGGGTTGTTCCCTAAATAGCGTCAATTCGTTTCTTATTATGCCTTTTCTGATGTGTTTTTGAACCTATACTTTAAAATTACCCTTATTCATTGTTATCAGTTGAATGTTATTTACTACCAAGACATGCCTTAAATGCTACTCTCTACATTAAATATTTCCTAAAGGTAACACTAGTATGTAGTTTTTTTCTCTAAACTCCCATACCTGCAACACTCTTTTTTGATTTGCATTATAATGATATATTTTTATCTCATATTAGTTTTATAGGACTGACTTAGTGTACAAGAACGATATGAATACAAATCTAAATCCAAATTGAACCATGTGTATAATAAATATAGTTAAATAAATAGAATGTCCTTACTTATTCTGAAAAAAATCTACAGACATATCTAAATATTACATATACCTAATTATATTTCCAAATCCATGCTTTTCTTCTTTAGATGACTTCTATAAGTATACCATTCACTGTGAAAGATTAATTTGTGAAGGACACTCAAAATTCTGATGAGCCATTTCCTTTAAATTTGTTTCATTATTTAAAAATCATTTCTAAAGCACACTATGTTTTATTTACTTTCAAAGTCTTTCCATTTATTTGTGAAGTGATGGAGTTTTGTCTTGTTTTGTTTTGTGAAGGTGGTAAGTGCAGAACATAAAAATCTTGGCAAAAATATTTTATTTCTCTGAGGATTGAATAAGTAAGTTTCGCCTTTGCTTTATTAAAAAAAATCAATTCTTATAGAGGTTTGCTAAAAATTTTTCCCACTAAATATTCTCTTTAGATTGAAGATGTGTGCTATAATCAATGCCATACTATCAACAAATTCACTATAAAAATTTAGCTTAGCATGTTGAATCCTAATTGATTTCTGAAAAACTCCTAACACAAATTTCTATTTTTGTCTTTTCTTCAAATTATAAAATTCATATATATTTGTTGGAAAATTTTATTCTCTTACTTTCTATCCCAATTCTACTTTTTAAGGATAACCCATATCAAGTGTTGGAACATATTATTCCTGCATTTTATCTATGTATGTTAAAATCTATACACACATAAACATGGAAATATGCAAATATGCATTAAAGTATTATGTTAAACATTTATTTTTAAATTGGGTGAATAGTTTGCATGCCTAGGAATATATGAATTTTGGTTATTTTAAATAATTATCTCCAAATTTATACATACTTTTTTCTTTGTTTAATAAATGAAAAAACTTGAGAAAATTAGAGAAAATAAAGTTGCTCTGACTTATTTTTTCCACTAGTTATGAAAGATAAACTAAATTTCCCTAAGACATTCCTAAGTATTTTGGACTCCCTAAACTCTCACTAATCGATTTAGTAGAACTGTACTTGATGTATTTATGACCTTCTTAAATAGCAGAGTAGAATCTATTCCAAAGTGAAATTACAATGTGTGTTATATATTAGCTACAGGGAATTCTTGCCTTCAACATGATCCATTATGGCTGGAATTTATTGCAAGCTAAGTTCTATCCATACTGCTAACAGTTGCATAGAGAGCTAAAGTTGAGAGTGGCAAGAGTTCTAGATGACCTGGATATTTCTAATTTATGGGCACTTAGCAGGACTAAGTGGCCTCAGTGCATCGTGCGTTTGATAGTCTACTTGCAAAGATAGTGACCTTTCCATCCTAGTGCTCTTACTCAGCATAGAATTAGAGGTGGAGATGAAATGGCTTTATAGGTCTCTCTTGCAATATTTAGAAAACAAATAACCTTAGAAGGACATGATTCAATTGATTGTCTTTTAGAAGGTGTGCCAATGGCTAATAGTACAGGCATTTATTGTTTTTTACTTTATTATTGAAATATGCAGTACTTTTCTTAAATAGCCATTAAAGCAAACACTCTAAAATTGGTAGTAAAGATCAATGTTATTTATCTTTTGAGTAGTAAAGATGAAGGTCATCCAATCAAATCATTTCCAGAAATCTAAGAATTAGTCTTAATAAATAATCTTTTTTTCCTCAAGCTTGCAGATTTTAGTGAAGGGGCTTGCCTTGTTGTAGGATAGTCTGTTCTATTCTATAGCATTGTGGGTTAATAAAAAACCTCTATTTATATTGAAAACATAATGCTTTGTAATTCTTTTTTTCATTGTTCTTATTTCACTTCCTGAAACTACAATGAATAAACTAAAATCTCACTAGAACATTTCACAACAACCATCCAGATGTTTAGTGTATATTATGATTTTTAGCTTAAACATCGTCAAATTTTATCGCATACTTGAAGGTATTAAGATTTCACATCTTATTCACCCAGAATATGGTGCTCATTATAATCCACCTTTCTCTGCATCTATTATTACTATTGAATATAAAGTTTGTATTATTTTTCCTCAATTCATTTACAATGTTGGCATATGAAGTCATCTTTCACTCATATAATTCAGAATTATATTTTATATTAATGTATGTAGCATTTAATATATTTTGGTAATTATTTTTCAAATATAAATACACTTAAATTTATTTTTTTACATACAGCATTTTAACTATACTTATTTGTTTTTTTAAAGATTTTATTTATTTACATTTGGAGAGAAGAGAAAGAAAGAAGAGAGGGAAAGAAACATCAATATGTGGCTGCCTCTCAAGCACCCCCAACTGGGGCCCTGGCCCACAACCCAGGCACGTGCCCTGACTGGGAATTGAACTGGCAACCTTTTGGTTTGCAAACAGGTGCTCAGTCCACTGAGCCACACCAGCCAGGGCACTATACATATTTTTATAAGTTACTCTGACATATTAAAATGATTTGAACCTTGACTTTTGCCATTAAAATATACTTTACATACTGCTGATCTTTGTGACATTCACAGATTTTATACACATGACTTTAATGCCTTCATTTATGTCAGCATTAACAATGGAATGGGATAGATATTAGAGCACAGTTATGTGGCACTTCACTAGAGACCCTCCTTGATATGTTAATGATGCTTCCATTTATATTTTCTAAGTACAATTATTTAGCCAAGGACAAACAAATTCAACTAACTTTTGCTTTATTGGTCATATAATCATCAGATTAAACATCTTTGCTTCAGTTTACATATAGTTTTTATAACATTCTTATTTAGAAATGTGACATGTGACATTTTAAATGAACATATCCTAGTTTTTAGAAATAATTCATCTATTTTTAAATTGATTTTAATCCAAATATTTAATAATTTATTTAAAATCCAATATTATAAGTATGTGTATTATGGGGTTCATGTTTTTCACTTTTTTGGATATTTACCTTGTTATAAATTAAAAATACAATTTACATCCATTATGTGTTAATATGTATCTAGCATAAAGTAATACCATGTAATACTTATAATGATTCTATTATACAGTGTTTATTTTTATCTCCATTTGTTAAGATGAGAACACCAAGCACAGAGAGATTTTGCCTCTAGAGAATAGAGTTAGTGGGCTGTGAAACTAAGTCTGGAAGCCAAGCAGACTCAAGTATGCACAGTCATCTATCCTAGGCACAGTGATAGCTCCTGGATGGGAGATTCGGCCATGATTGAAACAATGCCTTGGGTTTTGTGAAGCTTTCAGTCTAGTGAAGGGAGAAAAATTAAAACAAGTACATAAAATATGTAGTATGCCAAGTGGTGGATGAAAAATGCAATACAGAAAAATAAGTAGTGAAAGGAGAATTAGAAAAGAGATTTCAGGCTATAGGTATGGTATTTTAGATGGGGTGGTAGGAACAGGCCATGTTGATAAAATGATATACTTAGAGGAAAATTTTATAAGCTTGAAACAAATTTTAAAAATCACAAACATACATTTGTTAATATTAAATACTTTGGAGTCAAAGAGTTGTAGGTATGCAACCTAATTCTGTAAGTCTTAAGCCATAGAATCTGAGTTAATAGGTTCTGCTTTGAAGATACTTTTGCCCTTCACCAAATTTACCATAAAAAATAATTAGACAATTTAGCGCATATTTATATATAAAGTATTTATTGAAATGTAGTTTATAGTGATAAAGGCTGACAACATAAAACATCTCATCATAAGTTTTTACTTAGACAAATCATGCTTATAGACTTAAAGTAGAGTGAGTATGGTTAAATCACAAAGTGTTATAGTAAAACTATATTTACAGATATGGATGATATTCACTGTGCATGTATGATAAATGTATATTTGGAGATGAGGGAACCAGTAAAATAAGCATTTAAATGTATAGAATGATTATGTGTGGTTGAATTGTGAATGAATTCTCTTTTGTTTCTCTGCACTTTAATTTTATCAGATATTAGCATATAATACTTTAGCAAAAATATAAGTGGACAAAAATGTTATACAATCCTTCTCCAAGGATTTTGTGATGAATACATTGTTTTTATAAATGAGAACTTCATATTATTGCTTTTTTTAACTTTTGGAAGGACAAAATTTGTTTTATCCCATCGAATCTCAGCATTAATTTTGTCATGTGTTTATCACCAGTCCTTTAATTGTGAACAGAATGCTACTTAATACCTTATATTTTGAGACACAAAATTGAATAAAATAATTATAATTGTCTTTTCTGTCCTTAAACTTGTGTGAAATGGATCAATTTTTTGTAGATTATTATTATATAAAAATGAACAAGCATAGAACATTTTATTAAATAAGTCCTTTGACAGTAATAAGAAGCTTCAATTTCAAAAGTTTTTTTTCTAAAGATTCAATTTCTGCATTGCAGCCACCAAATAATATACACTCCATCGTGGTGAAAGTCCAGTGTGTCAACAAAAAAGTGGGCACTGTTATCTACCATGAAGTTCGAATAGTAGTCAGAGACAGGAATGACAACTCACCCCAATTCAAGCACGAAAGCTACTATGCCACAGTGAATGAGGTCAGTTTCTGTGTACTCTCTTTGTGTTTTTTATACATATGGCTAACTGTGTAATATATATATGGTTTAAAATTATTTATAAATATCAAGAAAACATTTTAAAGAATAATGTGTTAGAAGAAACAGGGTCTGGATGACTTCAGACATAATTTTAGTAATATACTTTGTTATAGAAAAAATTGATTTATTTAAAATAATGACCAAAATTTTAATACTTATAATCATCTTGGACAATTTTATTCCTGAATACACATGCTTGCTTACTGAGGCTCCATAGGAGATATTTATTCTCATGGTAAGATGATAGATGATAAACTCATTTATTTTCATATTACTGAAGTGGTAGCAGCAATTAAATCCTGTAAGAAAATATGTATTTAAAATTCTACTAATTAAAAGTTATTTCCTCAATTTTAAGATCAAGGTTGGGCAAACACAAAATACTTTATTATAAATCACAACTAAATTCTTATAAGAAAATGCTGATCAAATTATAAAAATATTTTGAACATAATATCACTGCTTTTATTAGGACATGCTTTTATTAGTTTATTTGCTTTTTTTTTTTGTTTTGAGCCAAATCCATGAGTGAAGTATTCCTTTTATGCTGTCTTAAAAACAGTAGTTACTCTATTATCATTATTTGTTTATTCCATTAAGTTAGAAAATATTTCTGAAGTCCCTCTAATATCACCTATTTTATATACTTTAACAAAAAGTAAACTACATTTTAGCATTTCTTTATGTTCAAGATACATTTTTTAACCTTAACAATATGTACCTACTTTAAAGGAGGAAATCAGTGCAGTTTGGGTATTAAATGTAGCATTGACCCTTTAACCTCTATAAGCTTCTTGAAATTATTAAAATGTATCATATTTATCTCAACGTTCTTCTATTCATAAAAAAATAAATGGTATATGTCATAACCTGGGACTTTATAGTTTATAATTTTGATGTGGTTGTGCTCACCTATGCCACCATCTTGACTGGAAGTCCCTGAGAATTCAGTTTGTAGTACTTTTTAAAAAAACCATAAACTCTTCTTTTAAGTTTAACAGGACCTGTTACTTGTTAGTCAGTGCTTAACCTTTCTGAGCTACCTTTATGTAACAGGTTTCTACTCAAATAGAGAGATGTTGATTAATGTAATTAATCAGGTACATGATGAATTATTTTAGCATCTGAAGTATATTATTTCAATGAAATTTTGCTTTGCATTGTTTGTTAACTTCCTTTTGACATAAACTGATAGTCTGGTGAGTTATATTAGGCAATAGGTCTAACTGTAAAATCTATTCTTATATCATATTTAATAATTCCTGGATACATATCTTTAATTTTTGTAAAGAAATCTATAATGCTCAATTTGAATTTCCAAGTATCCAATGTGATTTAACTACTTCTACTTACCCATCCAATCTTTTCAACACTGCGCTGAAAAATAACCTTTTTAAATACTGTTTTAACCATGCCACTCTCCTATTCAAAAACTGTAATTTGAAAGTATTGTCAGGAAAAAGGCCATCTATCTCTGTTGGCTAACTTTCAAGGCCTACCATAATCTGAAGTTTTATTAAAGTATTCTTACATTTAAATTCTCTTTGATAAAACTTCACTTCTTTCAGAATAATTTCTTCATCTCAAAAATCAATCCACCTATTGGACTTTGCTCACACTGTTCATTTTACTTAGAATGGGATCCCCCCTACTTTCAAGTCTCCAAATTTTATTCATGTTTTAAAGTTTATCTCAAGACCTATTTTTCATTTTCTATTTCTAAAGTTGTCCCCAACTATTCACATTCATTAATACTCAGTTTCTCCAAACTCTAAATTCGTGCAGCCTCTCATCAAATGTCAATTATAGTGATAAAATTTATAGAAAAATCAAACATTTTATCTTAAACATTATTTGGAGAGTATCAGGTCTTTTTTTAAGATTTTATTTATTTATCTTTGAGAGGGGAGGAGAGGGAGAAAGAGAAAGAGAAAGAGAAAGAGAAAGAGAAAGAGAAAGAGAAAGAGAAAGAGAAAGAGAAAGAGAAAGATCGATGTATGGTTGCCTCTCACATGGCCTCTGCTGGGGACCTGCCCCACAACCCAGGAATGTGTCCTGAATGGGAATCCAACCAGCGTCACTTTGGTTTGCAGCCCGAGCTCAATCCACTGAGCTATGCCAGCCAGGGCTGGATCAGGTCTGTTTACAAAGCTGTCCATGTCTTTTTCTCTCAATGCACTCCCCTATAGCCAACTAAGACAATCCTATTCCACTCGTACTGTGATCTTATCTTCTACGGTTTGATAATATTATTTCCTCCTTTGATTTTTAATCTTTAAATTAATTTATTTATTTTAATTCATTTTTATTGTTCAATTACAGTTGTCCCCATTTTCCCCCTTTGATTTTGCTCATACTTTCATATCTATTTTCTTGAAAAATCAAAAGCTTGTTTAAACCTCAAAACACAATCAGAAAGAAAAAACAAATTTAGCTATTCTTCTTATCATTCGTTTATTTGAAAAATTCTTCCACAGTAGTACTTCTCTTAGTTTCATTGGCTAGAATGGAGGTTATATATTTATATGTTTATATGCATATATATATCCATTGGTAAAATACATTAAACATATATACATGTATGTGTGTATATGTGTATGTACGTGTACTCCAACTACAATGCTGCCTGTGTCTCCTGTAACTTCATCCTGCCTATAAAATTTTAAAAAATGAAATAGATTCTACCTTCTGTGCAAAATTGCAAGATTTTTCTATGCTGCGTCTCCTTTTAGGATGACGAACAAATTTAATGAAGAACAATCTACATATTTTTTTTTAATCAATCAGGGTTTAATAGATTATTGGTGTCAAAATATTTTATACTTCACTAAAGCCTAAAAAAAGGTATAAAGTCATTATCACAGATGTATAAAAGAAGTTTCCCAAATCAAAACCCTGATTAGTCACTCTCCTTATTCACTAGGAGAATACTCAGGCCTGGAACAGTAGAATGGATTGACTGTGTTACACATTAAATGAGGCACAGAGTTGGGAATAAAACCCAACTTCTCAGTTCATTCACCCCTTTACTACTTGTTAATAGACATCTTATTATGCTACATTACAACCATTTTCCTGCAACTTATTTAAAAATAAATATCAGGGTTTATACTTATAGTATTATATCATAATATAATCACACTGAGCATTTTTATGAATGCATTAAATGTCAACTTTGATTTGCTATAATATCGGTCATGACTAGTTACAACAGCATGAATGTGGCCCACAGAGCTGGAAATATTTACAACATGGCTTTTTTCACAGAAAAGTTTGGTCACCCCTATTATCACTCTACCTGAGATGTTAAGAAGATATCAACTAGCTGTAATTAATATATATATATATATATTTATATACGTCAGACTTAATATAGTTATATATACATACATATAGAAAAGAAAATTCTGAACTATGATTTTCCAAGTTTCTAATTGAGTTTATTCTATACACATGAGCACATATGCATACACTGACTTATAAATACATATATATATGCATATGTAGTATATGTATGTATATGCATGAGTGTATATGTGTGTGTGTGCATATATGTGTGCATATACACACAATTGACTCAGAAGGCTGGCAAAATACAGTTAAAAGTAATTAAAATATTGAACCCCCCAAATTTGCCAGTATTCAACTATTTTTACCTTATAAAATGTCAATTGAGTCTATAAATAAAAAGTGTATTAAATAAAATTTGGTATTACTGAATTTATAAATATATCGTGACCTTAGACTCATCAGAAATATGTAGTTTTATATATATATATATATATATATATATATATATATATATATATACACATATAGATGAACATTGTCATCTCCTAATAATATTTTGAATTTATTTTGCAAACACTTTCTACTTTCAATTAGTTTTTGTTTAACTTAGCAGGATTTATTTTCCTGAACTGCCACTAAATAAATTATAATGAATTCTGTATAACAACTGTAAAATAAAACAGGACAATGTAAAGAGATTGGAACAGAAGAACAAGGCAGAGGCCAAATCCTGAAAGACACCATTAGTTATAAAGAGGAGTTTTCAGCAATAAGGAACCAATGAATATTCACCTTAAAGCAGTAATATTGTATTCAAATTTACCATTTTCTGGCCTTATTCCCACAGCTCGATAGAGAATTCTTAGAAAAGTTTAGCTGAAAGTAGAGACACAAGATAAAAAGAAATTATGAGCTAATGATAATAGACAAAGAGGGTATATAGGAAGGATATTTAGGTGGACAATTTCATGGGAAAGGATGACTGGAAGACTGTAGAAGGTAAAAAAGACAAATGATGTAGGACTCGATGACTCATTTAGATTAACTCTGACTTAGACTATGGCAATGGATCCTGCTAAGAGAATATATTAGAGATGAGTACTTTGGGCAAGAAGATTTGCAGTCAGAGGAGATTTTGATGAGTTCAACGTCCATGAGATTGTTTGGTTGTAACAACTCAGCATGGAATATCGTTAGATCTTGAAAAGTCCATAATAAAGATAAAAATTTGTGAACCATCAGTCAGTTAACCTAAACTAAGATTGACCAATTAAAAAAAATCTTATAGGATATAACATGTGTAATAGGTATCAAAAAAAAATCTTTGCTTATATAGTGGTTATATTTAGATATACACAATATACGGGGGGGACAAGTTGTAGTTTTATCAGATTTACACAAATATCCATACACTAAATAAAATTAATGAACATTGGCCCACAGTTTTTTGGAGACAAACCAAAGAAAGAGAATTCAACAGAAAAAATACACCAAAGGAGTAGCCAGAGAAAAAAGGGGCATTGCTCAAAAAGAAAAAAAAGTGCACTGAATTTAAAAATGTAAGCCCTACTCTAGTAAATTAGTAAAAGTATAAATCATATTGTGTTAAATTAAAAGTGTGTGGAAAGTGGGGAAACAGAGATAGTGGCTATGAAATACTCAAGGTGCTTGACAAAAAGGGAAGCAGAAATAAAGCAGTAGCTAGGAAATGATGGAGAGCTCAATTTAAAGTTTAGGGATAGAGTATACATGAGTCCATTTACACAGATGATAGTACTACATATCAAATATCATTTTACTTAATATTTATTTGAGACATTTAATAATCTTTTTTTAAGTTTTATAAAATTAATCAGTAAGTCATCAAACTAAAGGGTTCTGAGAATGTGGCCTTTCTTTTCCTTTCATTCATAACTTCACTCACCAAAGTGTGGTTGCTGGAACTAATCAGGGATGTCTCAAGTTCCAGAAAAGTCCACACAAGGAGAATTTTCTACAACCCAACAGATCACAAATTGCACAAATAGGATCTTAGCCTCAGAAATCCTTGAGGGCAGCAACTGAGTGCAAAGGACTGAAATAAAATCTGAATCAAAGTTTGAGATCAGCATCAAGTATTTGAGTTTGCCTGGTCTTTATACCTACTTCCTCTACCCCCAATAATTCACCACAGAGTGAACAGGTAAATTGAAACTTTTCTGCTTTTAAAGTTGTGAAAATTTAAGAAGGACAGGAAGAAGAGCTTCCTTCACGGGCTTTTATTGGTGACTAGCGATTGACCTGTTGCTACCCGGCTCCTGGGAAATAAAAAACTATTTTTTTAACCTACAATTATCCTAAGATCATAGTTAAATAAAAATTGTAAATAATAATAGTGGATAGTTGGTATTTACTGAAAATCTACTTTATTCCAAATCTGTAAATATGATCTTATTTGACCCTTATAATAATAGACCAATGGGCTCACATTATTATGAGTATTTTAAAGTAAAAAAAAAAATAAGTTTAGAGACCTTAACTAACTTTTTCATAATTAAATATCTTGAATTTGGTGAACCTGCTCTCTCTTTCTAAAATACAGACACTTTTAAAATACCATGTTCTGCTGGCAAACTCTGAAAACCAATCTGGTGCCAGGAATAGTAGTGTTAAAAACCTGTGCATATGAAAATGAATACTTTCTACTACATACACTGGCCCCACCTCCCCCAAACTATCATCATTTCAATTATAACCATTCCATTTTTGTATTAAGAAACATAATATAAATAGTTAATTTGTAAGCATTATAGACTATAAATTAGCAAAACTTCAATTTCTCTTCCTCCTTTAAGAAAACATTTAAACATATATTGTCCTGTGAAATTAAAAAATAACACACAAAGAAATTACATTTCTCCAATGTTTAACCCCTGCTTAACCTATTTCAGTATATATATCTACAGTATTATCTAGGGAATTCTTGTCAATTCTTGTACAGAGATGGTATTATGTAGTTGCTTTGGGAGGTTTAAATTCATGTAATTTTCATTGTTGCTAGTCATATAGAGCACTAAAGTCTTCCGCTTCTGATTGAGGTAGAGTACATAATCAGGACCAATTATTCTATTAATGGTGACTAAAAGTGTTAGGGAAATATAAATAAGTAAATAAACAAAATGAAAATAAGTAAATGAATATGTCTAGTGAAAGACATCAAATAGCTAATAAAATAATGAAAACATAAGTATATGTGATAAACTAAATAAATATTGATTGCATTGATATGCTTTCTTTTAAGGAATACTTATCTCTCACATGTAGATAAAGATGTATATTTAATATATGAGAACACTATAGCTATAAACCAGAAGATGACTAATACATATTTTCTAAGGTCTTCATTGCTTAGAAAGAGAATGAAATAGTTAATAATGGGTATGCTAATCCATCAAAGTAAGGCATGGGAACAAATAAAAAAATAACATAAAATAGGCAGGGTAAAATATAAAGAGTAGATATAAACTATCCTATTCAAAAATATATAAAAATAAAGGGGAAGATGCTCAAATTGAGGGACAAATTTCTCAGGTGGGTTAAAAAGTAAAGCCAAGTGTAGGCAATTGACGTGAAACACAAACATATGGGTTTAGAAATCTTAAATATAAAAAGATGAAAGTAGATACACTATGCAGTCAGTTACCATGCAGAAACTATTTAGCCATACTATTATCAGACAAAATAAACTTTACAGCAAAAAAAAAAAAAGGTAGAGAATAAAGGGAGTTTTTCATAATGAAAAAAAATTCAATTAGCCAGAAAGTTATAGCACTATGAATTCAATTGCATTTAACAATATGACCTCAGAAACAATAAAGTAAATTTTAATTGAAAGAGTTATAAGAGAAGGAGAAAACTCCATTATCATAGAGGGATATTTTTAAACTGTGGTGGGTAGAATAATAGTCCATTAAGGACTGTCCATGCCCTAATCCCTGGCAAAAGAGCTTTGCAAGCATGATTAAAGTATAAAAGTTAATGGGGAGGATGTATTGGGCTAAGTCTAATCACATGAGCCCCTAAAATGAGAGAACTTTCTCTGGCTGAAGTCATAGAGAGTCAAGTGAGGAGAAAGTGGGGCTTATGAAGCAGAAGGGGAACTCAGAGAATCCAGGAGAGGGAAGTACTAAACCCAAGTTTGCTGGCTTTGAAGATGAATGGAGCCATATTCAAAGACCTGAGAAGCAACTCCAGCCCAGATTTCCCATCAGGAAATCAGGTCCCTGAGCCCTACCATCGGAAAAATAAAAAATTCAGCTCTGAATTAGCTTGAAGTGCAGTCATTCCCAGAGTCGCCAGAAAGGAACTCAGCCCTGCTGACAACTTGATTATAACTTGGTGAGACCTGACTCAGCTGTGAGATGAAAGAAATGGATAATCTGTGAGATGAAAGAAATGGATACTAATTTAAACCACTAGATTTATAATTTGTTATAACAGCAATAGAAATTAATGCCATACTGCTCTATATACCTGACAAAATAGGTAGGGAGAAAAATAACAGTAAGGACAAATAAGATTTGGACAAATGACATAGTAAGTTCCTATGAAAGGAACACTGTTTCACAACTCATTCTTTTCAAGCACATGGAATATTTTCAAGAATTTATCAAATGCTAGTCTCTAAAGAAAGTATTAATATATTCCAAATTACTGAAATTATATAGAATACACTTTCTAGTCACAGTGAAATTGAGATTAAAATCAATAAAACAACAGAAACTAGAAATCTCCCATATATTCGGCAAATGACATATAAACATTTTAATATTTACAAATGGTATTATTGTTTACATAGGAACCCAACAGTATTCACATCTTAACTATTACAGTTAAAAATAAGCTTAGCCAGATTGTTGGGCACAAGGTCAATATTTTCTTTTTTAGAAAACAAGTTTTTTTTCATAAACCAGCAACAAATAAACAATGAATTTTAACAGGTGATTCCCTGGTTATAGCCCCTACCAAAATAAAGTTTCAATTATATCTATTTATTTTTAATTAAATAAAGCTTATACTTTAAAGAAAATACAATTTAATGTCTTGGTAAATATATGGAGTAACCACAATTTCCCTGTGTTGTTTGCGGATGAGTAAATTGGCACAATTACTTTGGAGATCCGTTACAGTGTCTACAAAAGTTGAAATGTTAGATACCCTGTAACTCAGCAATTCTGCTTTTGTGTATGCATACAACATAAAGTAATACATGCATCCACCAAAAATTGTACAAGAAGATTCATTAAAGACTTTTCTATTATAGTCAAAAAGAGCTAGAGATAACCCTATTTCCAACTATGCTAGTGCTGGTTTACAGTATGTCAGTTATGTTTATCTTAAAAAATTTAAATTTTGGCCCTTGCTGGCATAGCTCAGTTAACTGAACACAGGCTGCAAACCCAAGTGTTGCCGGTTCAATTCCTAGTCAGGGCACATGCCTGGGTTGCAGCCAGGTCCCCAGTAGGGGCCATGTGAGAGGCAACCACACATTGATGTATCTCTCCCTTTCTCTTTCCCTTCCCTTCTCTCTAAAAATAAATAAGTAAAATCTTAAAAAAAATTTTCTGTTTTTCAGTTTTTCTAACTAAAAAAGGAGGGGAACAAAAATATTGTAACATCTACCACATAGAGTTTAATGAATAATTATTTTAATAGACAATCTGAAACAGATCTCTTTAACTACTTACCTATACCTGATATTCTATATGCATTTATTTATTTATTTTCCTTTCCTTTTTTCTTTTTTCAAATTATTTTATTGTAGTTCAATTACAGTTGTCTGCATTTCCCCCCCACCCCAGCCACACCCACCTCCCTCCCTTTCTTCCACACCCCCCTTGGTTTTGCCCATGTGTCTTTTATAGCTGTTCCTGAAAACCCTTTCCCCCATTTATTTTTAATTGTACCTCTGCCCCATTAGAATCGAATCACTATTTATTTTACTTTATTTATTAATTTGAGAGAGAGAGAGAGAAACATCACTTTGTTGTTCCACTTATTTATGCATTCATTGCTCGTTTCCCCTGTGGCTTATCAGGATGATCCTTGAACTAACTGTGCTAGTTGGCCAGGGCTGAATGGAATCTTTATTAAAGCTGGCACTTTATTTTGCTCATTGAGTAGAACAGTACCTGGTACCTTGTAAGATTTCTATAAATAGATTTCTCAATGAGATATGAATGGTACAATCATGAAACGAAAGTATCATTTAACATATACAATCACTCTGCTTTTTTCTAAGATAGGAATTGGATAGAAATAGTTTATTTTGAGTTAAATTAGAAAAGAAGATGATACACGGCAAAGATTTTGTTTAACAAGTAAAAGCTTTCCCAATTATTGTGAGAGATTATGCCGGGGTCCAGCCTCGGTGGGGTCTCAGGGTCCCCAAAGGATGCACGGCTAAGGCGAAGAGACCGAATCTAGACACCTGGTGGGGTGCCAGAGGACAGCCAGGCCTTTTGGGCCTGACTGACTCACCGAGAAAAACCAATCTTTATTTTTATAGGGGAGGTTATACAACATTCAATGCATAGTGTGATTATTAAAACAGAAACAATTACCACAGAAATAATTTCTAGAAACACAGAAGGTTTTACAGATCAATCGTGTTAAACAAAGAAATAACTGAAAAGTACAGGAAGTCCCACAGATCAACCGTATTAAACAAAGGTTATTTTGACTAAGAGGGTCATTAATCAGATAGCCAATGAAGCTATATGAGCACAAACTTTCAAATGCTGATTATAATTAAATATCTACTAAGTTTCTATAGATTGGTCTAAATCAAAGGGGTACAATGAGTGATTTTAAAGTTAGTTATTGTTTATAGAAATTAGATTATCTGAATTAGATAAATGATTTTTTGCCTAGGTCTATTAACTACATATCTGGGGAGGGCTATGTTATGTTTCCATGTACTGAGATTATTATATTTTAATTAAAACTCTTTCCTCCTCTATCTTCCTGGTCCCATCAATAACCGTTCCTGCCCCGGGCATAGGAAAGGCAGTGGTTCTAATAAATCTTGAGCTTTTGAATGGTGACTCCCTAGACATTCCTAGCAATGGCCTCTTCCAGCGTTCTGGCAGCTAGTCCACCCATAGTTTAATTCTATCCTTAACTTTCCAAGTTGGGGGAGTGGGCAGCATTAGGGTTATTAAGGACTTCTAGTTAGTGGTCAGCAAGTCATTTCACGCAAAATCAGAGACATCACGCAAGGTTTTTGTTATAAAGCACAGGGTCCAAAAATCTCACCACCTGATGTTAACAGGGACAGGCATATGGGAAGAGATACACAGGAGACCTGGCCACAGCCACCTCTGCTGTGCAGATGCGTCTCACCTGACCCAGCTGTGTCAAAGGTCAGCTGTTGGCCGGCTACCGACAAGATTACATTGGTAAACAGAACAGTGGTAACAATGAAAGAAACACACTTTTTGTCCAACTTATTAAATATAAACTGTGTGAACTCTAGCCTTTTTTACATAAGTCCAGGGAGAAATTATGTATTCATTTAGATATAACTATTATACTGCTTGAGAATCTTTACCCTACTTTTCATCCCAGGAAAACTCAAGTCATGTTGATTAAGTAGCATTAACATGATTCCCCTTTACCCAAATATCATTTTCCCCCTCTGCTAGGTTTTTTTCCATGCACAGTGTTATGAGGCTCAGTGCAGTGTCCCAAGAATACCACAGTCAATTTAATAAATCTGTTTGATCAGATTCTCTAAGTTCTTAATAATAGGAAACTTTAAAGGATGCTTCACAAATCTAAATTTTGTATG
>PVIA01015459.1:0-22648 GCA_004024845.1 Tonatia bakeri
GAAGGGTTTACAGGAACAAAGTTAAAAGACACATGGACAAAAACTAGGGGGAGGGTGGTAATGGGAGGGAAGTCGGGAGGGAGGGGTGGAAGGGCTGGATTGGGAGTAAAGGGGAGAAAAGTGTACTTGAACAATGATTAAAATGAAAAAAAGAATGTTGTGTTTGTTATCATTTTAGCCTTGTATATTTGCAAAGTGCTACTAAGGCCTTGTATAAACCAGTTTGATTTGGCACTTGGCAAAGGAGAGTGAGACTCAGATTTGGGGCATATGGAGGAGGGAAGATGAAAGTTCTTGACCTCTTGGGAACTGGAAATGAGGGAGATTATGAGAGGACTGAGATGTCTGGACTCACAGGCTAAATCATTCCAGGCAGCCCCCAGGGGCTGGAAGTCAGGGGCTAATGCATTCACTGTTATCTTCTTAGAAAAGTCACCCATGTTGAGTGTCTCTGGTTCTTAGTTTATAAAATTGGTGTTATAAAAAGTACTGACCCAGTTCATTGTTGCCACCATGTTTTTTCCCAAGAATTTCTAGAAGCCCAGATTTTTAAAAAGTGATCAGCGAATATACAATATGGTCATATTATTAGAAATACTGTTAAAAATAGTGTGTGTATGTGCACATGCACATTGCACTTAAAATATCTGATTCACTTCTTAGACCCAGGTTCAGTGGTCAGAGTACAAAACAACAAAGTAGTAATACATGGCATTCTGCCTAATTTTAAGACAAAAAACAATTACACGTACAACTCTTCAAAATAGTCAACTGATACAGTCTTTTGGGAATCTCTATAGCCATTGATTAGTGATTGGGCATGTCCTTTGTTATTCCTTCTGAAGGAAACTCCAATACTGCACTTTCATCTGAATTCGTCTCCAATACTAAAAATCCTATTTCAAAGATCTGAAATATAAACTTGGCCTTTTTCCCTCATTCTCTCTCTCTCTCTTAACACAGACTATCATCAGCTGGTATTCTCATGTTTTGTACTTATAAACTAATGTTAGACTAAAAATGAATTGTCTAAAATAGTATCTGTGAGAGTTACTAACTCTCAGGGGTGGGCCATATGATAACTCCAACATCACTTGCTGTTAAATATTTATAATACTCTCTCCTTTCCAGCCAACAGTTAAACAGCTTAGTTTTCTAATTATGGAAACAAAGAATGAATTTTCACTCAGAGGTAGTATTGTTTTTGCTGCCCTGGAAAATGAAGATTAATGAAGAGAAACTAATTTCCATTGGTTTCCTGCCAAAGCTTTCGTTGGGTTCAGCTGTGTTATCTCACCTCCCTTGAAGGAGGGTGAAATACACATCTCTTTGTTTAAGAGATATTAAATGATGACTAGTTCATCATCTCCTTTCTCTAGAAATAATTCAGATTCAGTCAGGTTCACAATAACAAAATAATATATTCTAATCCTGACCCAACTTTGTAGCCTAATTTCCCACTGAGTCACTTAAGAAGCCAAGTATAGAGTTTGGCTGACACCTTCCCTTTTAAACATAGCTGCCAAGACTACTTGCAGAGCAGGTGACGCTAAGCAGCCTCATCCTACCTGGGCAGCCCATTGTAAGTAGCTGGGTTGCAGAGCTCTGTGGTGATTCCCTGTGCCCCAGGCAGCAAGCGCACACACTGCTGGAAAGCTTCCAACACCTACCTGGCTGGTGGCTCAGTCACAACTTGGCTTGTTGCTTCCTGAGTAGATGCAATAACAATTTTAAAAAAATGATTTAATTTAAAAAAAGGCTTTGGTATAGAAAACTCAGGAAGAGAACAGTGGGCTTCACCCTAAGTATGCAAAACAAAGGATAACACAGCATTTTCATTACTTGTCTATTCTGTGGAGAAGTGATGAAAATAAATTTTGCTTCCATTAATTAAAGGCAATGGTCTCTATGTGAGAAAGACCCTTGTCTGCACCCACAGTGGTGACCATAGAAACAAAGGATAAAATTCCAGCCACACAGAGATTTGCACAGAGGGCACCTTCAACAGAGAATGTTCCTGTTTCCCAGGCTGCCAGGCCACGCAGGCTGGCACCCTTTCTTCAGGCTGAATTAAAGCCAGCTGCCTGGGCTCCCTGAGCAGGATATGAAAAGGAAAGTTTCCAAATACATTAGACATGGTGCTCCAATTCCAATCCTACTCATTTTCATTTATCCTTTTCCAGAATTCTGTCCATAGATTGGATGTGAAAGCTCTGAACTGGTGACTTTTATGGCTCTTTGAAAATCTTAACGATCAGTACAGGTCTTCTTTTTTAAAGTGATTTGACAATTTTGGAATATCAAATTACAGATAAATGAGGAAAAGGTATCAAAGCAGGACACGGGAAACTGCAGTGATGGAATGATCTAGAGGATAAGTCAAGCTGAATATTCTCCTCAGCTCAGCACAAAATTAAACATATGAGAACTATATGAAAATGGACTACTGCTTCCTAGTGACCCAGTATTTCAGTGTCCTCCACTACTTTTCAGGGTTATGTGTTTAGTTTGTGAATGCTATTGAGATTTATGTAGCACCGTCTTCCAATTACTGTGGATGAGAGGATGGATCTATGTTTCTTCTGAGCAATTGCTATGGATAAAGCTGCCATTTCACTCTAAATCAGAGCCTTTGTGTGTGAAATGTTATGTAATCATGTCCAAAGCTATAAGTGGAGTCTAGTCTTTAAAGTCAGAGCTGGAGCCAAATACCTTTTATTCCCCACTCAAGCCAAACATTCTTACTTTATTGTATGACTTCTGACTGCCTGTACATTCAGAGGGAATTGAAAATGTAAAGCCAGTTTGACTAATAAAGACTAAAATATCTGCAAGTTCCTTATGTTAAATCATTTTATTTTAAATTACATGGTTAATGTATCTTTCTCACTTCAATTTTCATTTCTTCTATTTCTTCTGTAAAATAACTGGAAATATCACTTAGCTCCTGGAAAAAATTTAAATACTCAAGTAGAAAGCCATCTGTAAATTTAAAGCATTCAAGACAAAAGAGCTTTCCAAACTCAGGACCAGGTTTTAAACCTGTTAGCATTAGTGTTTGAATTAATTGTATATGTCTCAAATAATTAAGAAGTTATTTTTTTCTCCTTCAGACTTAAGTTTCTTAGTGATTACCTTTGTGTTTAAATCACAACATGTTGGTGTAAGATGTCAAGAAAATTTTTAATGTACTTATCCCCCTCGTGTCTACTACTAATGTGTTACTAAGATTTCCAGGGCAGTCCAGTTAGTTATTTAGATTTGATTAAAGGGATTGGGACTGTGTGTGAGGAATACTTTGTTTTCATTTTGTCTCTCTAACCCTCTGAGAAGACCCCAAGTCTGGAATACTTTGTTATGAACCATTGCTTTTATGAGATGGCCATCCTTCCAAGAGTCTAACTGGCTTTTCTCATCCACATTTTCTCTGTATAATTTATGGTTAAGACCCATTTCACTCAAGTAATTTCCCCAAATATTTGTCTTGCTGGTTAGGAGTGATATTCAAGTTGAAGTTAAATTTCATATTGAAAAATTTCTGTTGACCTTGACAGAGTGTTTGAGGAGAATGTTTAGTTATTAATTTGTTTTTCTCCCTCTAGGACTTATTTTTCTGCTGTACATTTGAGTTTACTACAAGTTTTAGTTTAAGAATCCTTCAAGCAATTGTTATCATTGTAAAATAAGAGACATAATGCTTCAACTATACATAAGAATGGGCATGGATTCAGAGCTAATGAACTTCTAAGAAAGTTTAAAGTTTACATTCCACAATACCATCTGATGCTTGAATCTACTCCGAAATATAGATACATCTGACATTGTGTCTTACAGAACAATTTCCTGCACTAGCTCTAAGAACTTTACAAACATCTTATGGGGATCCCTTGTCCCCACTTCACAAAAGAGTCAAGCCACCATCATTTGTAACCTCTGACAAGGGATCTCAGCTTCTACTTTCCAACCCTCCCCCATAATTTATTCCCCACACAACAGCCATTGTAACCTTTCTTAAAGCATAAATTAGATCACATCACTCCCCTTCTTAAGTGACTTCCTATGAAATCCAACCCTTTATCCTTAGGCTATAAGGTCCTGAAAGTCTCCTCTCCCACCATCCTCGTCCCTTCTTACCTCTTCTCACTGTTCTTCAGATGAACCACTTGTCTCTCAGGTACTTGAATGTCCAGGATCATTCCTACATCAAGAGCTTTACAATTGCTGGTCCCTCCACTTCCAGTAATCCAGGAAAATCCCTGGGTCTTCATGATTCAATGTCTCCTCCTCAAAGAGGATCTTGCTCACCCACTCTCTAAAAGTCCACTCCTCATATCCCCTGACTCTTTATCCCATTAACCATTTTTTGTTCTCTTCATAGACTCTGTCACTATTATAAGTTACTCTTTTGCTTCCACTAGCCCCTAAGAGCAGGAACCTGCTTCTTATTCACTACTATAAGCCATGCACATAGTAGTGTGGCCAAATGAGAAATGATGGTCCAAAGTTTTTAAAAAACTTGCTTCTAGTTCCACTCTGAGTAAGAGCAAACTCCTGTTTCTGTAAATACATCATAATATTTCTGATTCCTTGATCTTGTTCATATATTATCTTTTACCTAGAAGATTGTCTGTCTTCCAGAAAAGTTACAGCATCCTTTAAAAGTCCAGCCACTTGCCATTTAGGAAACCTTCCCTCTCCTTCCCAAACCAGGTTAGGTAACCAGTTCTAAGCACTGTAATATTATGATACTTCCTGTAGTCTCCACCATTGGACTTACCACATTGTTTTATAAGTGTTGGTTTGATTGCTGGCTTTTCCAGGAAACCAGGATCTACTGCAAAGAAAGACAATTTAACTCATCCTAATATTCCCTGTCCTGAGCATGCCACTAAGTAGATGCCGAATTCAAGTTTGTTTAAGGGGACCAGAACCTTAAACTTCTGATTGTGTTGAACTATATTGTCAAGATACACTGTGTGCTGTACAGATGGAAACCATCAATACGTTAGCCTACATTTTATTACTTATAACTACTTAGAGCTTCAGAGTACTAAAAAACATACCATCATAATCCAATGTCACTCAATTTAAACCACTTTCAACATGAGGAGATTGTGACTTGCTGCTATACTTTTAAAAACTATCTGAGTGGTTGCTAAGAATTACTTAAATTTACAGAAAATCCCCAAACTCACTGTAGAAATTAATTACATCAAACATTTGATCAAAGCTGCTAACTATAAGGAACTCTATTGATAGGAGTTTAACTTTCTTGAATTTCTCTTCCTAAGAAAAACATGTGGGAGAAATGTAGGAATAAAAGGAATTACAAACAGCCCACATGTTGGATAATAAGCTCTGAATAATTGAGACCTAAATTTGTGTTAGCCATTTCTTGCATTTTCCCAAGGACTGTCAAGTTTGTCTTGGAGGATGGTGGGAGGCACTGAACAAATATGAGAAAGAGGTTTGCTCCCTTCTCTCTATTCTTAGGGAAGAAAATAACATTAATCCAGTTAACAATTCAGATAAACCAGAAAGAATAATGGCTCAAGTTTAACCCTGTTCTTTAATTGAAAGGTGTTTTTGCCCTAAGGAAAGATGGCACCATTTAATCAGGTATCTTTCCTGTTTCATGTGATCATAGATACCTGCCATGAATAATAAGTCATTTGTTCTGTTGGTGTATTTCCAAAGTTTCTGGTCTATTGTCTCCTCAAGCAAAGTAACTTCACTTCTACAGACCCTTCCCCATAATGATTTCCCTTTGCCAAAGATTTAAACAGCTTCTGGGACTTAATGTAGAAGATGTGACACATTCTGTCAATGACTGTTGAATGCCTCCTGTATGTCAGCCATGGATTTCGTGTCAAATGAGACACAACATGGAGTTTATATTTAATGAGACCTTTCCCCATAACCAACACACTGAAAAGGGCAATTTCATTTTTAAATTAATAAATATTTCCATATTGAAATGTGACTTGCAGACACAAAAAGGTCACTAATTTTCTGCAAAAATAAAGTTGTTCATAATTAAATGTGAAAGGGAATTTAAAAAACTCTGAAAACAAATAAACAAAGAAAGCAAGAAGACTTTATTCACATTTTCACTGTGTATCTGTTCATAAAATCATAAATTATCTTTAATTTTAGTGCCAGCTATCATAAGCACAAAAATAATATTGTAGTATAAGTTAACATAACCATATTATTTAAAACCTATTCATTTGTCCCTGATGATACACAAAGCATGACCTGTATAACACACTATATTTTATATTTTAGTAAATATATATATGTATATACATGAAAATTATATATATTCACATTTCATTACTAATAATTATTTAGTTAGATATTCAGAATTTTTAAAAAGCCTTCATTTTGCCTCTGAATCCCAAAATAAATTCTTAAGGTGTTTTATGACAAATGTATTAGCTACAATTTTATAATGAGCAATATATATTATATGGTTTATCAAAGGTTGCTCAATGAATTTGAGACACTCTGGGGAAGAGTACCAATGTGTAAGAATCTACCCAACTCCTTACATATATATGTGGAGAAGATACTGCATTCTCCCTAGATGTGTAGTGAGTGTTCAAACAACCATCCTAAGTTTCTCTGTAAGACAAGACTGGCTGCAATGTTTTTTTTTCTGGAACTGCAGCATTTTCCATGGGTCTTACTTATCTCCTCTTGCCCTTCAATTAGATAAGTTTAGCTGTGGCTCAGTCTGAGACCACTGAGTGTTGCTATCTCCACACCTCCTGTGTTGGATTTACTGAGCAGGTTATTTTATGTAATCAGACAGTCAGCTGGGCTTCCTCAGAACCAGGACAACTTGAGGCTATCTCCTGAGAGCCTAAATTTGCTTAATTCTGAACATCTTACAATGATTATGTCTGTCCTACAATAAAAATGGTCTTGAAGGCACTGGAATAAAAATGGATGAAAGTAATACTCCATCATTTGAAAAAGAGACTCCTAAAGAACAGGCATCTCATTTCCCCTTTTCCTTTTACTGTGTCTACTGAGCACCTCCCCTAGGGATCTGGGATGTAGTATTTTATATTAATTCCCAAGTGAAAATGAGAGCAAATCAATGCCTAAGGCATATATTTCATTGCTGCATGATAATACTTTCCATACTAATCATTTGCTAACTATAAACTATCCCATTCCATTTAGGAAGTACTCATCATTTTTGCCTCTAATCATAGTTAGAAAATGAATCTAACTTTCCACTGACACATGGACTAAACTGTGAAATGATAAATGCTTTGTCCAAGAACAGAAAATCTTGAAAACACAGTCCATGAAAACACTAAGCTTAAAACCTAAAGTATGAAGTTTAAATGAATGTGGTACTATTTTCTAAGAGTATGGGGTGGGGAGGTCATATCACTACAGCAGAAGCTCGCTTAAGCTACTCCATTTAACCCAGTAGCTAGATCAACCAAGGCTCTCCATTCCCTTCCAACAGACACTGATGCATTTCAGATCATACTGACCACTCACCTCCTCCTCTCTCTGAATCCACTGTTTGATTACTAAGAGTCTGTTGTATTTTCTCCTCAATATATTCATCCAGTAGAGATTATTGTATTTATGCAACTTAATTCAACAGAATATATACCCATGAAATACAATTACAGTAAAAATGGATTGTTGCATTTCTGAAAATTAAAGTGACTCCCTTAGAGGGTTTCAGTAAAGGTGTGTGGCTAAAAAACATCCTTTAAATTGGGTGTGGGTATGGCAAATTTAAAAGATTAGGGAGAGGAGGTGTATAAAAATTTAAATAGATCTTCACACAAATTGCTTAGCAGGGTTTTTAAGGATCCATTCCACTTGGAAGGAATTCAAACTGAAGATTGTCAACAATGCATTAGAAGTATGGCTTGTGAATGAAAGATAATGCAGAATTGCATAATCTATATCAAAGCAATGAGCATTGCCTTGCCTCCTCTCCCCTACCCTTAGTGAAATATTGGCAAATGAATTTTACATTAAAATGACATTTTAAATTACATATTTTTTCTAATATTCTGGCTTTAATTAATTTTTTTATTGACCATTAGTGACTGTTCTCACTCATGTCAGATAATTTGGTTTTACTATACAGCATGGTAGTTGAGTACATAGGCTCTGAAGACAGACATCCTGAAGCCCAGATCTGACACTTCTTATTGTCTGCACCTTTGGGCAAGTTGATTACTCTGATTTTCTGGGGGGTTTTGATTTGTTTGTTTCCTTCAGTTTTTTTAAGGTTTTTTTTTTTTTTCAAAATGGTGATGATAATAGTATTTCCTTCTTCAGTTTGTCGAGAGGATTTAAGAGAAAATGCATGTTAAGGACTTGACATAGTATTAGTGTCTGGCAACACAATAAGCCCTTAATTGACAATATGAATTCATATATTTTATTATTATAGCAAAACTTATAACTCAGGTGCTATTAATCAGCTCATGCTGCCATAACAAAATACCACAGACTAGGGGCTTATACAACAAAAAATTAATTTCTCTCACTTCTGGAGGCTGGAAATCCAAGGTGCTAGCAGAGTTGATTTTGAGTGGGGTTTCACTCCTCAGCATACAGATGTCACCTTTTTGCTGTGTCCTTTTCTCTATGTGTGGGTGGAGACAGCAAGGCCTGGTGTGTCATTTTACAAGGATTAGGACCATCTCTTTGACCTCACTAAACCTTAATTACCTCCTTAAAGGGTCTGACTCCAAATATGGTCACATTTGGGGTTAGGTCTTCAGCATATGAATTGGAGGGGGCACACAATTCAGTTCCTAATAACAAGTGTATTTATACTCTAACTATAACAAGTGGGACCTAGAAGTAGTTTTTGGACACAGAAATAACCTGTCAGGGAGGAAGAACCCCAAAGAGAGAACATGTTTCAGTTCACAGTGACAGATTCAGGAGACAAACAGAACATTTAGTCCCCTGCCTAACTCTCCTGATCCACTGTATAAAACTGTAATTGTTATTTAATTTCCTTTTCCCTAAATGCACACATAAAATCTAATTATAAATGAGTCCATCATCTGCCTGCTCCATGAGGATGTATTAAGGACTAAATAACATTGTTCACTAACTAGTATGAGATTTTTGGATAAAGTAAATATCACAGAGCAAAGACAGGCTTGTTCCACTTGATATTACATTCATTTGTTCTACTTATTCATGAAAAACTCATTGATTATTTACTATATGCCAGCCCCTAAGCATTCAGAGGGAATAGTTCCTAGAACATAACCTTAAAGCAGCTCACAGGCTTTGGGGAAAGGGCAGACCTGTAAATAAGTAATTATAATAAGTAAGAAACATAGTACATAGTTGTTTGTTGTTAGATTAAATGCCATGAAAATGTAGTAACAGCTATCATTTATTGTGTGTTCACAATGATATTCTAGTTCCCATGCCAAGTGTTTTATATTCATTATTCTCATCTAACATTTATAAAATTACTTCATTAAGTACTGTGGTTGTCAACATTTTACAAGTCTAGAGAGATTAGGTATCTTGCTGGGGGCTTTCAGAGGGCATTCTTATGACCACAGTCTGTACTGTCTCTTTACCCTGGAGGACAGAATATCCAAATCTCTCAGAGCCACATAAGACTTAATAGAAAAAGTTACTGTTGATCTGGATCTTAAAAGATGAGTAGAAGTTGTCAAGGTGGAGGAGGAAGAAGCAGGAATGTAGGAAGGCTGAGAGACATGAAGGAACACAGCTTCCCCAGAAATGGAGAGTAGGACATGTATTGGGAATGGCCCAATGTGAGGCCACTTTAAGGGACAAGGACCTAGAAAGTCATGCTTTAGCCTAAAGACAGCAAGAAACCCTGGAGATTTTTTGAACAGGCAAGTTAATGTAAAATTAGATAAGCTTTTTATTTTGTTAGGTCATCCTAATGAAGGTATGTATGGTGGGATGGGGAGGCTTTTATCTCAGAGAGCTGTGACACTCTGAGAGGAAGACCAGTTTACCACTACACTTGTCCGAGCAAGAGGTGGTAATGATTTGAATTTAGAAAGTAGGAGTTTGGCTGGGGAGAGGAATGTTGAAAAGATATATTTAAGAGTAGTTGGCAGTAGTTTGCAATTAATCAGATATGAAAAATTAGGTCAAATGAAAAAGCAAGACTGACTCCCAGGTTCCTAGCTCAAAGAATTAAGTGAAATATGGTGCTGTGAACCAAGAGAGGGAAAAAAGGAGGTGGTTGGGCTTGGGCTCAGGCTCTGGATGGAGGACAAGCTCCATTTTGGAAGCCCTACTTTGAGTTGCTTGTGGGATATATGAGTGAATGTCACCTGTAGACAATTTGAAATGCAGTTCTAGAGCTCCAAGGAAGGAAGTTCATGCTCGAAGTGGTATTTGGTAAGCTATCATCCCATGTGTAGGCAACGGTTCAAGTCAAGGCAATAAATGGAAGCCAGCCCCCAGGAAAACAGATCAAGGGAAGAGAACCCAGAGTGGATGAAGAAGACCCTCAGGAGGCCAGAAGGCAGGAGGAGAACCAAGAGAGAGTAGCATTCTGGAAGCCAAGAAAATTCAAGAAGGATACAGGATTCAGAGCCACAGAGCTTAAGTGAGAATAATTTCTTAACTATTCCTTGAATTTAATAATTAGGAAGTCCCTAATTATTGCTGAAATGGCTTCAGTGGAATGTAAGAAGAAATACAAACTTGAACTTGCAGTGGATGATGGAAGGTGAGGAAATGGGAACCTCTGATGAAGAACATGTTCTTAAGAACTTGGGCACTGGGGGAAGCCTAGTTTCATTGCAGTAGCCAGCAGGGAGGCAGGATCAAGGAAGCACTGTTGGGCTTTTCCCTATTATATCTAGTGTTCCTAATAATATCCTAAGGGTCAATATCCTTAGAATAATAATATACTAAGGATCAAATAATCCAACTTTTAAGGCTTTGAAAAGCACTTACAGACATTCTTTTTAAGTTTTATTTCATTTGCCAATGATAAAATCTGTCCATATTTTGAATCTGTATATGATTTTTCTAGGCTTATTATATGTCCAACTGATATAAAAGCCTTAGTAAAAATATTTTTAAGTCTTAATAAAAATATTTTTCTTAAGGAGTATCAAAATCAGGATGTTTTTGTAGATGCTTTTCCTGTCAATGTCAATTAAAGTGTCCTATAAATCTGTTAGTTTTCTGATTTATCCTACCAGATGATCAGAATAAAGAAAACATGTTGTGGGTACATTTTCATAAATAAACAAAGAGAAGGTAGAGGAAGAAATAGGAACCAAATGACTCCTCCCAAGGATTTTCATGTCTGGGGTGTTGAGAGGGAGAGATCCCCAAAATTTGACTAAGATGTTCAGAGTGGCTAATATAAGACAAAATGTTAGACTCATTAGAGGCTCTCTCTTTAAGTTTCAGACAAGAGAGAGCTAGAGCACTGAAACTAAGCAAAGAAGCAGGAAGAGCCCTTTGCATGTAGCATATCTGCTCATGAGTGGGATGCTGACAGATGCAAGGAGCAGCTGGACCCAGGCTTCACTTACTCATTAGAAGAAACACTGTAGATTGGGTAGGAAACCATCCCCAGTGTAAGGACAGAGGCCCTTTCAGTAGGCAAAACTACAAGGCTGCTCCTCTGATTCATGCACTGCTAACTGATAATATTTGAGAGACAGCAGCATATTCACCAGTCTTTCACTCTTCCACTTTTCTGGTTTGGTAACTTGTTCTGGAGATCACAAAATTGACCACTGTTTCCCTGCAAAATGAGAAAAAGGACTAAGTTAGAGTAACATGTTTAGATGATAACTTGTAGGGCTTAAAATAAAATTTTTCCACCTCAAAAAATTGATCAATCACAACAGACATTTCAGACAATTCTTTAGCACTGGCTATGTGCCAGGCACAATCCTACCAAGGGGTATAACTGTAATTCAGGGAGAGAAAAGAAAAAGAGAAACCACCAGGAGTGTCTGGCACTGCACACCTACCCATGTTTACCGTTTTGCAGCATAAGTCAATGAGATTAAAAAAAACCATGTCCCCAAGACAGCAATGGTCTGTGTCAAGGCCATTGGAAATAGAACATCAAGAAGGAAAGCAAGAGTCAGAAAAGACATGGACATAGAAGTAGGCAGACAACCAGTTATGTAGGCAATGGTTTCTACCCTGGCTGTACAGTGTAAGGCACAGGTGGCAAACACAAGGCCCACAGGCCAAATTTGGCCCTCTTCCTTGTTTTATCCAGCCTGGCACCTTGTTTCTACCTGGCAGCAGCACTGAGCTCTCACTCTCACTTAACTGTTAAGGAGTAGTTACATTTATACAGTCCTAAAATTACATTCGGCCCTCTGAAGGCAACTCCAAGGCTGATGTGGCACCCCAGTGAAAATAAGTTTGACACTCCTGTGCTAGGACATTAAAAAAAAAAAAAACAGAGCTTAGGCCCTCACCAGATTCATTGATTCAGAATCTCTGGGATTTCACCATTAGTTTTCTCCTTGTGTTCCTAATGTGCAGAATGAATTCAGATCCACTAAGGATTGAAAAGACAGAATAAAAAGACTGGAATTTTATTCAACATGTAATGAGAAGTCACTAACTAGATAACTTTCAGCAAGGAGATGACACAACTTAGTGGAAAAAAGATTGGAGATAGGCACAGCAAGATCAGAAGAAGGGAAATCAGTGAAGAGGCAACTGCAGTCCTCCAGAAAGGTGAGGGTGGTGCTTTGTCCTTGTCTGGAACAAGTAGAAAGATATAGTCGGGCTGAGCATGTTACAGGCATATGGTATAGAGTCAACCACACTTACTGGATTGGATGAGAGGTGAGTCCTAAGATTAAGGTTGAAAAGGTGTGGTTGGAGGTATACTTTGCCAAGATAGAGAAGGCTGTGAGAGGAGCAGGTTGAGGACACAGTGACTATAATATAGATATGTAAACCCTAAGAACTTGTTGTTCAACTTGTCTATTGGTCAGATAATGGACAATATTAGGTAGGCAGTTGAATATAAGGAGCTCAACTCCAGATAGAAACTAGAAATGCAAATGTAGAAGCCTAGAAGCCCGTTACATAGAAACTATTCAAAATCATGAAGACTGCCTGAAAACATCTGGAAAGAGAGAAAACAGCCAAAGTGAGTCAAGAGAAAGAAATAGCCAAGTAGTTCAAATGCAGTTGGGGATGGAAGAGAGAAGGAACCACTAGAAAAATATTTGTCTGATTTGGGCCTTGTGAAATATAGTTACCAGAGATAACACTGCTAATGACATTAAGATTCTTGCTCCAAGTTCCTGGGTACATTTGGCAAAATAGATCTAGACTGAAAATATCTAAGTGGTGTTAAAGATGTGTGTATGTGTGTGTGTGTGTGTGTGTGTGTGTGTGTGTGTTCAATACAAGGCCATTAAGATAAGTGAGATTTAGAGGTTTAATACCACCACAGAAAAAAAGCATATGGATCACATTTCTTTGCCAAGTAGAATAAGTGGATACATCCCAAAGTACACAAACAGAAACTCAGTAAATTTTACATATTTTCTAGTTCCCTTGTTTTTTAAAAATTCAACAGGGCCTAGGAGAGTTGATCTGTAAGAAAGAGCAGTTACGGATTAGGCTAGAAATTTCAATCAATTAAATGACATACTTGAGGACCAGAGGAGACACTCCACCAAAAGATTTGTGAAAAAAATAATCTGAATATTTTCCATGGAGAGTCTGAGATTCCATCAAATATTGTGTAATGTGAATGGGATAGATATTTTTAAAGCAATGTTACTTTGTTTAAAGGGGAGTACAATGCATGAAGTAACCCACAAACCACACAAAGTATTTCAACAGTGACAGGAAATCAGACAGATCACAGTTATCTTGAGTTTAGTCATTTAGTCATCAGAAGTCTTCAGATTCAAAGCAAACAAAATAGAACTAGAATTTTATTTCTCAAATGTCCTCTAATGTTCTGTATAAAGGTAAACTGTGTAAAAGGTAAGGTAATGCAAATTTCTGAAGATGACTCTAAAGCAGTGATTTTCAACTGCAAGAATTTTTAAAACATGCAATACCTGACTGTTTAGTCAGGGACACTGACCTCTTTTCCCTTAGACTGTCAAATTAAAAAAGACAACAGCCAACACAATAGCCATCCAGTATGAATGAATCAAAATTATAACTATTTTTGTCAGATCTGCAAAAAATACATACTTTTGTATGATTTGGAATTTTAGTAGTTAGTTTATGTGTGCCATGAAGTGAAAAAGGTTAAAAAGTGCTGCTCTAAATATATACCATGTAGACTTCCAGCCAAGATGGAGGCATAGGTAGATATACTGTGCCTCCCCACACAACCAAGAGAAGGTCAACAACAAATTTAAAAACAAAAAACAACCAGAACTGCCAGAAAATCTCACTCTGTAGAAATCTGACAACTAAGGAGTTAAAGAAGAAACATTCATCCAGACTGATAGGAGGGGCAGAGATGGGCAGCTGGGCAGAGAGGACTCATGACAAAGCGGTGGCTGGCAGAGCAGGCAGTCCCACGTTTGCATGCAGATAAACTAGAAGGAACAGCTGGGGAGTGAGACAGACTATGCAACCTAGGGTTCCAGCGTGGGGAAATAAAACCGCATAACCTCTGACTGAAAAAACCTCGGGGTTGAAGTGGTAAGAGAAATTCCCAGCCTCACAGAAAAGTTTGTTGGAGAGACCCACAGGGTCCTAAAACATACACAAATCCACTCACATGGGAATCAGCACCAGAGGGGCCCAATTTGCTTGTGGGTAACAGAGGAATTGACTAAAAGCCAGCCGAGAGCTGAGCAAGCAACATTGTTCCCTCTCGGCCCCTCCCCCACATACAGTGCCACAGTGCAGCTATGTGGGTAGCCATTCCTGGCAAATACCTAAGCCTCTGTCCCTTATTCTGTAACAGTTGCACCAAGACAAAAAACGTGGCCCAAATAAAAGAACAGATCAAAGCTCCAGAAAAAATATGACTAAGCTATGAAGAGATAGCCAACCTATCAGATGCACAGTTCAAACACTGGTAATCAGGATGCTCATGGAAATGGTTGAGGATGGTCAAAAATAGAGGAAAATGTGAAGGTTATGAAAAGTGAAATAAAGGAAAATGTACAGGGAACCAACAGTGATAGAAAGGAAACTGGGACTCAAATCAATGGTTTGGAGCAGAAGGAAGAAATAAACATTCAACCAGAGCAGAATAAAAAAACAAGAATTCAAAATAACGAGGAGAGGCTTAGGAACCTCCAGGACAACTTTAAATGTTCCAACATCCGAATTATAAGGATTCCAGAAAGAGAAGAGGAAGAGCAAGAAATTGAAAACTTATTTGAAGAAAACTTATTTGAAAAAATAATGAAGGAGAACTTCCCCAACCTGAAAAAGGAAATAGACTTCCAGGAAGTCCAGGAAACTCAGAGAATCCCAAAAAAGTTAGACCCAAGGAAGCACACATGAAGGCACACCATCATCATATTACCCAAGATTAAAGATAAGGAGGATATGTTGCCAGGATTCAAGTCCAGGCAGGTTCATGGTATTCATGCAGATGGAAAAATATTCACAGAGCCATTGGGATGTCTGGCATACCTTTATTCACAGGTGGGTGAGTCACACACACTGCAACCTGGGTGTCTGTCTGCATGTCTCATGTAGTGGCCCTTGCTACCCAGTTTGGCACCCATCATGGCACCTGTCCCCTTGTGTGTCTTTCATTATCATCGCCCCCAGCAGGGAGTCCCTACCTGTTTAAATACTAGAGAGGAAGAAAGCCAGAAAATTGCCAGAACATTACATAACATAACGTAACATAATTCTGCCCATGAGAACTCACCTCATGTTATGGGAACAGTTTATTGGATCCAATCTCAAGGCTATGAGAACACTGGCTATCAGGCCCCTCCAAGGTGATAGGAACACTGCTTCCCTTAGCTACCCAGACACCTGGGTAAGGAAGCAAGACTGCTTCCACTTACCCTACAGAGCTAATTGTAAAAGCAGCAAGAGAAAAGGAGACAGTTACCTACAAAGGAGTTCCCATAAGACTGTCAACTGATTTCTCAAAAGAAACCTTATAGGCAAGAGGGAGCTGGAAAGAAGTATTCAAAGTCATGAAAGGTAAGAACTGACATACAAGATTACTCTATCCAGCAAAGCTATCATTTAGAATGGAAGGGCAGATGAAGTGCTTCCCAGATAAGGTCAAGTTAAAGGAGTTCATCATCACCAAGCCCTTATTTTATGAAATGTTAAAGGGACTTATCTAAGAAAAAGAAGATCAAAAATATGAACAGTAAAATGATAACAAACTCAACTATCAACAACCAAACCTAAAACAAAACAAAACAAAAACAAACTAAGCAAACAATTAGAACAGGAACAGAAACACAGCAATGGACATCACATGGAGGGTTATCAGTGGGGAAGGAGAAGGTGGTAATGGGGGAAAAAGTACAGGGAATAAATAGCATAAATGGTAGGTAGAAAATAGAGGGAAATTGCAAATAGTATAGGAAATGTAGAAGCCAAATAACTTATATGTATGACCCATGGACATGAACTAAGGTGGGGGAATGATGGTGGGAGGTAGGGTACAGGGCAGAGAGAAACAGAGGAGAGAAAAAAATGGGACAACTATAATAGCATAATCAATAAAATATATTTAAAAAAATAAATATATACCATGTAAAGCCAAAACCAATTGTACAACCATTATTCATATTCACAATAAAGAGTAGCACATTTCTGTTACTCTTCATGCAGAAAGCAAGCAGGAGTCTCTCAGAGAGGCGTAGGATGATGAATCAATAACTAAATTAGTTTCTACAATGTTAGAGCAGGAAAGAAGGTAAGTCTTCTATTCCGAATGACTGAAATGGGAATATGGAGCCCTAAGAAGCTGTTGTTCAACTTGCAGCCTAGAGTGTAATGCCTGCAAAAAAGCACACCTGCAGTGAAGCTCCCTCTTGGCAGTAATAAAGAGATCATCAGCGGTACCCTTTGATGGCTCCATCTGGCATGCCTTACATTAAGCAGTCACATTTATGATCCATGATCTTTTCTGCCACCAGGAAATATTTACTGAAGGAAATATTTGTTCAGGTTTGTTTGTCATGGGGTGACCACCTGTTTGGAGCTATTGAGCTAAACAGTGTTTGAATCATCACAGGTTCAGGTTCACTCTGTACAACTGAAATATGAAATTTCTCATATCTTTCCGGATTTTCATCACAAATACACAAGGGCTAAATGCAAGAGATGATCTAATTTATAAATGGATATAGAGATAAATGTGTTTGCCCCTTTTTAATTGAAGCAAACAGCTGGCTGATGGTAATTGTACATCCAGCAATTTGGTAACTTTCCAAAGATACGGAAAATAAATTTGTTATTTCATCACTATTCCTGTGACTTTAGGATGGTTTTAGAAAACTGATTCATATCATATTTTAAAGTAATTGGGGTTTCAGCTTCTCACTATGGGAGAATTTATAAATATTCAGGACATTTTGTTGAGATAATAATGTTAGGATTTATGTACCTTGTCAATGTAATCAGATTTACTCTAACTTACTAAAAATTACACAGTCAAAATAGCCTATTAAACTCCCTTATAAATGAATACTAGGGAAATAGTTTTTGATCTCTTGTACAGAATAGACAAGCCAAACAGGAATATTTTAGGTCTTACTATGGCTAAAGTAATTGTATGAGAAATTTGGTTTGTCACCAAATTCTCATCAACTATATACGAAAAAGTGTGCTCTTAAGTGTGTGTGCAGGTCTTACATAAAGAATTCCAGTTGCCCTTTGCAGTGTCCAGAAAGTCCTTTCCTGATATTTCCTGAGCAGAGAGCTTCCTGAATCTTCTTGGAAATGTTTTTAGGTGAAGCTGATGGTCATTTGGGATCGAGTGTGTGAAAGTGCTTTATAAGCTACAGATAATTCTAGTTATCATGGCATCATAACTTCTCTAGGTTAGTAATGATGATATAACAATGAAAACTTCAGGTCCTACTGTGCTCCTTATTCACGATTCAGGTGATGCTGTTGATGACCTTTGTAACCTCTAAAGGAGAATCTTTGTTTCCCTGAAATTGCAAGGATTATTATTAAATGTGTCTTGAAAATTTTTTGAAGATTTTATTAGCACAGTCCCTACAAAGGCTTCAGAGAAGCAGCTATACAGTAGAATGAGTCTGCCTATTTTATCACCTCAGAAACCTGAAGTTCTGGTCTCTATCCCTTCCTGATCTGTGTAAGACTGATAATAAATTACCCCAAAGCTATGAGTGTAATAAAAAAGTAACCTCAATTGCAATCCAGGCATCAGTAGTGAGGCTCCAGGACCTGTGCTCAGGGGACAGCCCCCTCCCCTGCAGCAGGGCCTACATTCACTAGAGACCTTGAGAGATCAGCTTCAAACTTCTATCAATTTGATCGGTTTATTTTTTCACTTATATTTTGAACTTTGTCACCAAGAAAATGTGCTACAAATGGGAGTAGCTTAGTAAATGCAGTCAGGTTTGTGTGATTCGACATCTAGCACCTACCAGGCTTAGAGTATTTTCCCAGCCATCTAGGATAACCCATGCTGACAAAGCTTAGCTCTGTGAAACCAATTATCCACATGACTTACAATAACAAAGCCTGAACTAGATTATGATTATGCCAACTGCTGTGCGTACATGACAGCTCCCAGGGGCTGTTTGTGATGCTGGTGTGGCATATCTCATGGATATCTTCTGGGACATTGGGGAGGAATGAATGGGTCAATAGCTAAAAGAGGGCTGCCTTTGTCTTCCAATTTTAAAAATTGCTTATGGTCAAAACTTTCAAAATTTTATGTCTATGTTTAACCATTTTAGATCCCTTTTCCTTACCCCTTTGTTGTCTACAATATTGCTTCCTTCTTTCCCCCATGTTTTCCCTTATTAATATGCATACACTGAACACTTTCAAAGTATTTTCTTTGGAACATTTTTTGATTGGTTAAGGTTGGAAAACCTGTGTTAATTCTGCATTTGCCCTTGATCCTGAGAAACAACCTCTATCTTTTACATTTGTATAAATTTAAAGAAAATAACCTTGGGCTTTGGAACTCTGCAGGCTCTGTCTAAACGCATCTTCCCCACAGAAACCCCAAGTCTCTGCATCTCAACAAATTGGTAATCCAAAACAGGCACTCAGTTCTTCAGTGAACCCATCAAGAATGCCCTGACACACCCACTGAACTTCACATTTCTTGAAGGCAGTGTCTTTATGTATTGTTTTAATCATATCTACCATAGCACTGACAATAGTGCATTGTTCCTCAAATTGTTCAATAGCTCAATAAGTGCTTGTGACAGCGGACTTTTTCCTTTATTCTGCCTTTCACCTGAAACCTCAAAATAGCTAATGCTAAAACCCAGCTCTGCTAACTTGAGAATCCTGGTGGTCAGAGATGCTAATAAATAGTGGGTTTCTTTTTGGTGGAATAAAGAAGGTATCTTCCCCTCCTTGTCTCTGATTTATCTCTACTCCTCACCCCTACCACATAAACCCATTGCTATTCCATTTCTATTTCCCTACATTATCCACCCCATAGTGCAGTGTGACTTGCCCTAACAGTAGAGACAATCTGGTAGGTTTCTAATGGATTGATATGTAGGCTAGATTCCTACTAGGAATGGTCTCTTAGGGGAATAGGCACAAAATGAGCATTTCCCAAATGATTATCCAATGGGTCAAGGAAGTGACAAGTGAAGAGAATCTCTCACTGTCTCTCTTCTTGCAGCCTGTTTGACTACAGAGCTCCTCCAGGGCCATATTTACCAATATAGTACCATCTCTGTGGCAGCTCTATCCCAGTGTTAGGCATCCCAATGGGATCTTAGGCACAACTCTCTAAGTTATAGGCCTTAGTTTCAAAATGCAGACAGACACTCAGGCTTCATGTACCCTGAATAGACCAGGAAAGAATGGCCCAAAACCATCTTCTTAGCTTTTATGGATGGCCTTTTAGCCACATCATCACACTCATTTTGCACAAGTCACAGAACCAGATGAAATGTACTAGAGAATAACTTTGACCTTAATGCAAACTTAGTGCTGATATATGGAACAAATCAACCTTAGTTCCTTAACTAAAAAATGAAAGTAACAATACTTTCCTCCTGATCTTCAGTTTAAAAAACTAAATAACTAGAACATATGTGGAAAGGACTCCACTCTTTTCAACTGAAACACACTGTCCAAAAGCATGTTATTATTACTCTCTGATACATATTTGGTTTTCAGAACTTCACAAAACCTAGTGATATTCAAACAAAAATAATTTACAGTAGGTTCTTGAATTATATCATCTTGTTCAACATCATTTTATTACTCTGTTAATGAGATGCCATAGGAACTTAACTCTTTTGTTTACATCAATAAGCCTACGGTGAAATTGTGGGGGGGGGGGTTTCTATGTAATTTTGCTTTAAGTTGCAGAACCTGTTGATGGTATTAAGTGAGGATTTAGTGTACTTTCAAAACACTGACGACACCAATTTCTTTAGCACTTCAAATGTTTCAGAAACTGGGAAATCACATTGTAACTTATAAACCAATGGGCAAGGGATCAGCCAAGATTGTAATTTTTATGACCATAGAGTCCGAGAGTATTAGGTCTGTCAAGTATCTGTAGACATAATAACCTAGGAAAACCTAGGAAGAGAAGGGCAGTGATATGAAAGCAACAAATATGTACTCAGACCCATGGCCAGGTACTGTGCTGGGGTGGTGTCTCAGACATAAATATACACAAATAAAATTGAAAAAGAAATTTAATGTTGTGGGAGGATCAAGATTAATTTTAGTCAGACTTCTGGCCAAGATGGAGGTATAGGTAGACCCCACAACCAAGATAGGGACAACAACAATTGAGAAATAGAATAACAACCAAAACTGACCGAAAATTGAACTGTATGGAACTCAGACAACCAAGAAGTTAAAATAGACCCGTTCATCCAGACCGGTAGGAGGGGCAGAGTCGGAGAAGGGTAGAGGCACAATGAGTGGTGGGACCAGGCACTTAAGGCATCTCGGGTGTGCAAGACCACGGCAAGTGGGCCCTGGACTTGCAGGAGGCAGTTGGCAGACCCCGGGCACTGGGTGGTAACGAGCAGATCCAGCAAGGTGACGATTGTGAAGCAAGGCACTGCAGCAACCCAGGGTCCCAACGCCAGGAAATAGAGCCTTGGGGCACTGATTGAAAACGCCTGTGGGTGTTGAGGTGCCAGGAGAGACTCCCAGCCTCACAGGAGAGTTCATTGGAGAAACACACAGAGTCCTAGAACATGCACAAGCCCACACACAAGGGAATTAGCACCAGAAAGGCCCACTTTGCTTGGGGGAAGCAGCGGAAAGGACTGAAATCTGACAGAGAGCAGAGCAAGCCCCATTGTTCCCTCTCAGACCCCGTCCCCACATACAGCTTCACAACCCAGAAACTGGGTTGCCCTACCCTAGTGAACACCTAAGGCTCCACCCCTCATACATAACACGCTCAACAAGACCAAAAAAAAAATGGCCCAAACAAAAGAACAGATCAAAGCTCCACAGCAAACACAACTAAGTGACCAACAGATAGCCAACCCATCAGATGCATAGTTCAAAGCACTGGTGATCAGGATGCTCACAGAATTGGTTGAATCTGGTTGCAAACTAGATGAAAAAATGAAGGCTATGCTAAGTGAAATGAAGGAAAATGTACAGGGTACCAATAGTGATGGGAAGAAAACTGGGACTCGAATCAATGGAGTGGACCAGAAGGAAGGAAGGAACAACCAAACAGAAAAGAATGAAGAAACAGGAATTCAAAAAAATGAGGAGAGGCTCAGGAACCTCCAGGATATCTTTAAACATTTCAACATCTGAATTATAGGGGTACCAGAAGGGGAAGAGCAAGAGCAACAAATGGGAAAGTTATTAGAACAAATAATAAAGGAGAACTTCCCCAATCTGGCAAAAGGAATAGACTTCCAGGAAGTCCAGGAAGCTCAGAGAGTCCCAAAGAAGATGGACCCAAGGAGGAACACACCAAGGCACATCATAATTACATTACCCAAGCTAAAAATGAAGGGGAGAATCCTGGAAGCAGCCAGAGATAAGGAGACAGTAACCTACAAAGGAGTTCCCATCAGACTGTCAACTGATTTCTCAAGAGACCTTACAGGCAAGAAGGGGCTGGAAGGAAGTATTCCAAGTCTTGAAAGACAAGGACCTACACCCAAGATTGCTCTATCCAGCAAAGCTTTCATTTAGAATGGAAGGGCAGATAAAGTGCTTCTCAGATAAGGCCAAGTCAAAGAAGTTCATCATCACCAAGCCCTTATTTTATGAAATGTTAAAGGGACATATCTAAGAAAAAGAAGATAAAAAACATGTATAGTAAAATGACAGCACACTCACAATTATTAACAACCACACCTAAAACAAAAACGTAAACAAGTAGAACAAGAACAGAACCACAGAAATAGAGATCACATAGAGGGTTATCAACAGGGGAGTGGGAGGAGGAGAGAGGGGGAAAAGTTACAGAGAATAAGTAGCATAAATGGTAGGTAGAAAATAGACAGGGGGAGGG